>PRKT01001178.1:3657-21868 GCA_003671525.1 Saccostrea glomerata
GGGGGGGGGGTGATCAAAAGTAAACGATATCTTAGGTATTTGATAATTATATCATTGTTGAAATAATCAAGTATTTTTCAAAGTGTAAATTGGAAATCTTTGATAGCATATTGCTTAATTAAAAACAAACCCCTTTACAAACTTCCTTTCACAGGGCAACATAACAAGTATCATATTCAACCATCTGCCTTCCTTCACTAAAACGATCTATCCAATCATTGATTGAATTATTAGGAAGTCATTTCTCTTAATTAACTATGAACAAATTCTTATACGTTACTTCAAAGGTATTTTTAAGATATATCATAAATATTTAAGTCGTTTGTAGTTAAACTGAGACTACCATTTTTTGTCACAAGTACCTGCATAATGACTTCATTTTCACATTGTGAGCAAAACTTTATTCAGCATAAGCTATTTATAGAACTTGAGTGTGCACAAAATTTGTTTCTAATCTAAGTTGTGGTTTTGTAGATATAGAGATAGTTCGAGAATTTTTTGATCACCACTAGATGATACTAACACAAGGTTTTCATATCGATTTTATGTGTTTAATTTCTTTGTGTTTCATTGGTGATACTTAAACTTTTGACAGATATTATAAATTATCTGTGGCAAACTTAAAAACTCTTAATTTTAAACTTTGATGGTGCTCATTTTTCCTTACCTGGAATCAAAGATTTTAGTTCAATACGTACACTATTTAACAACTGTTCGATAATAATGCTAAAAAATACTTCAAGCCACACTATAGCACAATTCCTCCTTTAAAAGTGTTCATATTATATGGAATATTTTGCAACTGTAATTCTTTTCTACATTTAAAGAAAGTTATGTCCTTCCATATTAAGAAGAGGTCTGGAAAACAAAATTCTGTGCTAAAATTAGACCACGTGCTGCAATCAATGAACTACTTTCAAGGTTCTTTACACTCTTTTTGAAGACAACGATACCTTGTTTTAAACTTAAAATTAACATTTAAAAGTGCAAAATTTAGATATTTTCTCAACAAATGGTTGTAGAGAGAACATTAATGCACAGTTTGCGTATTTTTTTGGATTTTTTAAGGCTCTGCTAAATTCTGTAGCTGCGCAGTTCTAAGGAGCATATCAAAAGCATTGTTGTGCAAAAGTATAGATTATATATGCACAACATGCATTCAGTTATGCATATTTATTGTATCTTTATCATGAGGGTTTAAAATTTGATCAAAATATAATGTACTTTAGCCATTTGAAGAAATGTTTACATTTTGTTCACACAGCACTAAAGGTGGCCGTACATCCCCCTTAAGTACTGTCAGTTGGTGTTTATGTATGTTGAGATGGCTGCCAAGTCGATTCTTTCAGCAACGTAATAACAAGTGTTTGTTTTATGGCATATAGATGCATGCAGTAACTTGAGTTCAGTGTCACAGCGTCTAAAAAGCCCAAAGCTGATAAGACTGGCTATTGATTCTAGATCTACATCTACACATCTACATAATACAGCGGTCCATCAAACATGAGTTGAATTTTTTTTTTCAACTCAACAATTAAAAAAAAGTTTTTCATTTTCGTTTTGAAAATTTCGATTCATATTGAAACCAGTTGCCGGTGAAGGACTGCAAATTTAGACCTGTACTTAGCACCAATAGTCTTTTGATAATGTGGAATCCTTTTCACATCAGTACTTACTATTACAGGGAACTTTCAAAATGTAATCTGAAGGACCGACCTCAATGTCGCACAGTGTACTTTATTCTGAGAGTTAGGATCAACTCCGCACTCTATAAGCAATAGATCTAACAACTGTGCCATGCAGTTGACCCTGAATTTTATTGGTAGACCTTTTGCTATCAGTTTTGTCCATCGTTTTGGGTTCACATTTGAATACTTTCAGCTTCTTCTCTGAATCCACTAAACCGATTCTAACCAATTTGTGCATATATTATATATCATGTAGATTGGTAACAAAATTGTGAAATCGTTTATCCATGTCCCTCTACGACATGAGGGAAAACATAAACAATTAAAATTAATGCATGATATTAAAATCTTTTTTATCCTGGACATAGACATCAAGCAGGTTGCTTTATTTTTATTCAGCATTGAGCATGTTTAGTCTTCTGCCAAAATTCATTTGAATTTTATGGCCTCTTTTTTTAAAACACGAACCAAGCTGATCTGTTGGAAAGCTGCTGCATGATACTTCGGTGAACCATAAGGCTCTTAAGTCTCTTGTTTTCATTTTGATAGTTATGTGTAGTTTGCATACATGTGTACAGCAAATTTCGTTTAGTACGAACACGGATATAGCGAATTTTCGGATTTAGCGAAGTCATTTTGGATCCCTAGCTATATAAAATTAGAATTTCTTATACGGTTAAAACAAATTACGGATAAAGCGAAGTGATTTCTTAGGTCCCATTGACTTAGTATTTTGTAATTATCAATACTTTGTCTTGACTCATTATGCCTAAATGGATGAACATGCAATGCAGGAAAACATTTGTGGTATAAGGCATCATCTGTCTGAAAACAAATTGTCAAAAGATTCTTCTACCGAAGCCGTAGCCCCCCCTAAAAGTACACTTAAACACAAAGAACAGTCAAGATTTTTAAATGAGTGGAATGTAGGTTTCTTCTTGCAGGACAAATGATGTTATTGCAACTAAAAAAAGAATGAACATTAAAACCCCTTTACCTATCCACAGTCATGGTTTCATGTCAGTAAACCAAGGCTTAAGTATTGTCAAAACCATTCTAATCACTAGCTTTCCTCTTAAAAGAAATTTGCAGCAGAACATTTTTTATTACCAAAAAGGTCTAAAATACAGTTGACTTCCCTCTAAGTCCCACACAATCAATCTTGAAAGAATGTCTTTGAATATATATTTCTTTTAAATCTACATGCAGATTCAACAACAGTATTCCTCTCCTACTATTTTAGTGTATACATGTACAATCGTCAGAAGTACAGTCTTTTCAGAGACTACTGATTAGTTACCATGATTAGATAGATTGTGTTTAGATATTATTTGAGTCAAAGGTTCATGTGAACTTTCTTCCTGTTGTGTATTATCGGATAAATTTGTACAGAGACCAATGCAATACATTCGGGTAAACATTGTAAAAGACACCATACATTAGTAGTTAACTGGCATATAATACTATTGGATGGAATGAACATTTTTCAGGATGACATGCATGAAGGAAAACCATCATTCCTATAAAGATTGCAGTGCTGGAAAATGAATTTCGCAACGTGACTTTACCGTATTTCCGTGAATAAATTTGTTTTTACGCGGACAGCAGTTGGATGATTGCGGGATATTAGACAGGCATTGTTAAATTTTATTTTCTGTACCTGATCATTTTGTGCACATATTTATGACTGGTTAAAGCGAAATAAGAAATTTATTGAGTTAGAACGGTGACTATGTTGGTAAAACTTACATGTACTCGCATTATGCTTTTGACGTCGCGTAACGTCAAGAACTCTCATTTTATCGCTCTGGGTAAAAGTGCGTTTCTTTTTTAATCCGATAAAAAAACTATTTGTGCTCTATTTTCTGTTGAAAATTTGCATTTTAATAAAATGAATCATTAATTTGATGAAAACAACTCTCGTTAGCAAATACGGTTTCGAAATTGCACTCGGTTGCACAAAGGCCAATCTATTTGATATGTTCACTAACATTTTTGACCATATAAAAAAATCAAACTTAAGTCGATATGAAATTTTCCCGCCCATGCAATATTCAAACCGATATGGTTTTCGAAAATGGGAAGTAGAGGAAATATATTACTTTTTTATGTCTTTGATGCTAAAGAGGAAAAGTTGTCCACAGCAAAGTTCCAAAAGTCTATATTAACAATAGTTATTCCATTCCTACGTCAATACGATATATCCTTGTGAGCTTTAACAATGGTTATTCTATTCCTACGTCAATACGATATAACCAGGTGAGCTTTAGATAAAAGATACCTCAGAGTCTGACACATCTGTTCCATACTTGGATATTTTACTTGAAAAGACGTTAATGGTAATCTAACAACCAAGCTGTATGATTAACCTGATAACATGATGTATATATATCTCGATACGCAAGAGCATGCTCTACGTATGAACAATTTCTTAAACGAGGTAAATTATTGACAAGCAAGTTGATGAAACAAGAATATCAACAGTCTCGTTTAAAGTCATCATTTCGTAAATTCTATGGTCGATACAATGACCTTGTCAGCAAATACAATTTATCATTGAATGAAATGCTGACTGACGTTTTTCATACCAATTGTTAGTCCATTATTATACACTGAATTGACCACGGATTTTTTCCGTTATATCCTGATTATGACAACGAGCACACGGCGGGTTTGACCGGTCGGCAGGGGATTCTTCATGACCTGCACAAGGAGTATATATATCTCGGTTAATTCGATACGCAAGAGCATGCTCTACGTATGAACAATTTCTAAAACGAGGTAAATTATTGACAAGCAAAATTATTGAAAGAAGAATATCATCAATCTTTTGAAGTCATCATTTCGTAAGTTCTATGGTCGATACAATGACCTTGTCATCAAGTACAATTTTTCATTGAGTCAAGTGCAAACTTATGTTTTTCATACCAATAACAATTATTGTTAATCTATTATTTAAAGACTGAATTGACGTCAATTTTTTTTTCCGGTCATGACATGGAGCACACGGCAGGTGTGACCCGTCGACTGGGGATGATCACTCCTCTATGGCACCTGATCTCACCTCTGATGTTTCAGAGGTCCGTGTTTCCTTTGCTTCTATTTTGTATAATTTTATGGATTTTAATATTGAATACTCTTCATCATCTCCATATCCTTCTTCATATATATATTTTAATATAAAACTTTAATTCCTTGTTGTGACTTCACTCTACCCCCGGGGACCTTGGTTTGAAACGTTTTTAAAAATCTACACTAAATATGTAAGTTTCTACCTATAATGTTAAAGATTTTCTGTCCAAGTGGTGTATTTATGAGAAGATTCCCCCATATACTGGGGCTATGAATCGGACAATCAAGAATCTACTTAACCTCAGGAAGCTTTCATATTCGTTTGAACTTTTCTGGCAACGTAGCTTTTGATAAGATTATTTTTAAATAGTGTTTCTTACTGTAGTATAACCGGTAGAAAATACACAAGTCAGTACTTCGTTTAATGATTTATTAACGGTCCAAAACTTTGCGTTTCTACTCGATCTGTGTGTCGGCGTGGACAGTGCAATGTCCAGTTTCCAACTGAAGATCATGTATTAAACAACCAATTTATGACAATGATGAAGTAAACAGCTACAATAAAGAGTTACTCAAATGAGAATGATATAATTGACATAATTAAGATAATTGCATAATAATTAAAACTTTAACTCAGGTCCAGGTGGCAGTGCAATGTCCAGTTTCCAACTGAAGATCATGTATTAAACAACCAATTTATAACAATGATGAAGTAAACAGTTACAATAAAGAGTTACTCAAATGAGAATGATATAATTGACATAATTAAGATAATTGCATAATAATTAAAACTTTAACTCAGGTCCAGGTGGCATCAAATGTCCAGCGGTCAAGGTGAATAATTATGTTAATAATTAGCACTATATCAAAGAAAATATGTTTCACTCAAAACCTGTTAATTTCACACGGTCACAGTACCCCTTTGCATTGTAACCAAGAGAAATTGATTAAGTCGGTTTCCGTTTTACAAATTTATTAAAACTCCTAAAACTTAACAAAATCTACAAGGTCGAGAGTCGGTGGACCGAGCGGCTTGGCTGTCGCTCTCCAACTGCTAATATTCTAACATGACATTGAATATAAAGATACAAAGTAATATTTTAACAATAGAATTAATGAAAGAGTAAAGAATACAAATAGATATCAATTATCGGATTAATTAAATAAACTCAATGTCACTTATATTGTTCAGATTAAAATCAATCAACGCGGCATGGCAGGGGAGAAGGTGTTATGTCTTTGGGGTGCATAGTAGTATAAAACTTTGTTTCCTAGTTATGGCCCCAATACACCCCTGGGGGTTCTTGATAAGATTTTACAATGAACGAACCCTTGTAATCCCTTCACCAAATAAAACAAATCAATGGCAAGTTGAAATGGCCTTGCGGTTCTTGAGAAATTGAGAAAATATAATATTACAAGTTTTATGCAAGTCAAACAACAAGTCCACGGTCAGAAACACGTTACATTTCTATGGACATGCAGTACCGTTCTCAGAAACCTGTTAAATTAAGCGCTGAAAATGGTTCGTTGTCATGAAAATACAGATAAGGTAATGATAAAATCCGCCTATTGTCATTAAAAACAGACAAACAGTTCTTTAAATGATGGAATCAAAAATTAATTCTAAATGGTTTTCCCTTTTAACGAGGACGATGGCTATTCATTTCAACAAACTTGAATCCCTTTATCCAAGGATACTCTATGGCTCTGGTAAGATGTTGAAAATGTGGAGAAAAAATAAAAGACAACAAACAACGCACTTTTTACAGAAGCCAGGCACACATAAATAAAAAAGATAAATTTTATTTCGGGTTAGCTTATTGTCATAATATATATATATCTCTTTGTGCCAAAGATTTTTCGTATTACATGTATATATATCAAGGACAATACAAATACATAGAATAAATTATGATTCAAAGATTGAAAAGAAAATAACTTCATTCTATCAAAATAAATTGATACACAATAACATATTCAGTTCTATAGTAAATTGATTTCATTTAAACATTTTTGTTGCCTTAAACTTTACTGGGATTTGGTGAAAGTTCCATTTCCCTATCTACGAATTATATCAAACATACTAACATGTATGCGTTTTAGATAAACAAGAGGCCCATGGGCCACATCGCTCACCTGAGAAGCTTTGACAATTCTGTACTTTACTAGATTTACCCCTTGTAATACATATTGTGACCCCACCCTACCCCACTGATCATTATTTAGACAATTTGAAATCTACACAGATTTTTCCTATATATTTCTTTGTAAAACTTTGATTCCCCATTGTGGCCCCGCCCAATCCCCGGGGGTTATGATTTGAACAATTTAGAATCTTCACTACCCCAGAATGCTTCCATGTAAGTTTCAGCTTTCCTGGCCCAGTGGTTCTTGAGCAGAAGATTTTCAAGTTTTTTCCTATATATTTCTATGTAAAACTTTGATTCCCCACTGTGGCCCCGCCCAATCCCCGGGGGTCTTGATTTGAACAATTTAGAATCTACACTACCCCAGGATGTTTCCACATAAGTCTCAGCTTTTCAGGCACAGTGGTTCTTGAGAACAAGATTTTCAAAGTTTTTTCCTATATATTCCTATGAAAAACTTTGATTCCCCATTGTGGCCCCGCCCAATCTCCGGGGGTTATGATTTGAAAAATTTAGAATCTACACTACCCCAGTATGCTTCCACCTAAGTTTCAGCTTTTCTGACACAGTGGTTCTTGAGAAGAAGATTTTCAAAGATTTTTCCTATATATTTCTATGTAAAACTTTGATTCCCCATTGTGGCCCTGCCCAATCCCCGGGGGTCTTGATTTAAATAATTTAGAATCTACACTACCCAAGGATGTTTCCACATAAGTCTCAGCTTTTCAGGCACAGTGGTTCTTGAGAAGAAGATTTTCAAAGTTTTTTCCTATATATTTCTATATAAAACTTTGATTCCCCATTGTGGCCCCGCCCAATCCCCGGGGGTCTTGATTTGTACAATTTAGAATATACACTACCCCAGGATGTTTCCACATAAGTCTCAGCTTTTCAGGCACAGTGGTTCTTGAGAAGAAGATTTTTTAATGACCCCACCCTATTTTTGTCTTTTCTTGATTATCTCCCCTTGCGAGGGAATATGTCCCTTCATTTTAACAATTGAAATTCCCCTTTATCCAAGGATGCTTTGTACCAAGTTTGGTCTAAAATGGGCCCAGTGGTTCTTGAGAAGAAGTCGAAAATGTGAAAAGTTTACGGACGGACGGACAGACGGCCAGACGGACGGACGGACGACGGACACAATGTGATCAGAAAAGCTCACTTGAGCCTTCGGCTCAGGTGAGCTAAAAAAGAAAAGAATAAACACAGAGAAGGTATAATAATTAGGGGGGGGGGCGGGGCGGCGAATTAAATTTATATCTCGATACGCAAGAGCATGCTCTACGTATGAACAATTTCTTAAACGAGGTAAATTATTGACAAGCAAGTTGATGAAACAAGAATATCAACAGTCTCGTTTAAAGTCATCATTTCGTAAATTCTATGGTCGATACAATGACCTTGTCAGCAAATACAATTTATCATTGAATGAAATGCTGACTGACGTTTTTCATACCAATTGTTAGTCCATTATTTATACACTGAATTGACCACGGATTTTTTTTCCGTTATTTACTGATTATGACAACGAGCACACGGCGGGTGTGACCGGTCAGCAGGGGATGCTCACTCCTCCATGGCACCAGATCCCACCTCTGATGTTTCAGAGGTCCGTGTTTGCTCTGCTCGTATTTTGTATATTTGTTTAATGGACGTTGAGATTGAATACTGTACGTTATTTCCATATCCTTCCTTCATAGAATACATTTATGAAATATAACAAAAGATGTACAGAAATTTCTAGAAGTAATCATTGCATCAAACATAACGGCCGGGCTTTTTAATTAATGTTGAAAACAACTCATTTAATCAGCAAGGTATGTAGGTACGGAATATAAGTTTCGATCACAAAGTCAAATAATTCAACACAATGTTTTACTGTAACTTATTTCATTCTAAAAATTTCGGCAATGTTGACATAAGTTAAAGACATACGCAATGTACCTCGCCTACTGATAAATTTTCAAGATATTCTAAATTTAAACTTACAATTCCATTACATGTTCTTAGACAAAAAAATTTTTGTATAATAGATTCTTCATCTTCCATTTTCAAGGTCAGCATTTCAATATCCTTAATTTCAGTCATGTATTTCTTTCGAGTGAAGGCTTCCAATCTTTAACAGATATTTGACATCATTGACCAAGCTTTTGAGGGGTAGAAGCTGAGCTCACGTGTGCAGCCAATCTATTTCGTATAAACCTAATTCTCTCAATATCATCACCCACTGTCACCTCACCTGCTGCTGGCTGGTATCCTCATTTTCCTTTTGTTGGTTTTGGGATCGGTAAACAAATACTTATTATCATCTTGTATGTAAAGGAATAATCAAATTCCTTATATCATGCATTTTTGTTTTTTTTCAAAGAACTTCCTGATCCAGGTTCAACTTCACATTCTTCCGTTCTTTGCCTGAAAATGAATTCACCTTGTTTTCAATATCAGAAGGGGATACTTCTGATTTTAGAATATCTCTGTAGGCCTGATGTAAGACATCATTTGTTGCCATTCCAAGTTTGGCAAATCTGGATCGCCCCAGAAGATCTTTCCAGAAGCCGTCGAAGTGCTACGATTACTGATTTGTCTGAAAAAAAGATTCCACATATTTAGTTAAAAATAACAAACATCTTTAAAGATATATATAAAATGACAAAGAAAATGAAATGGTAAATTAAATCTTACGTATAATATTTTTCTTGGACATGAAGATCCTACATTGAATATAAGTAGTGACAGTATTTAATGAATAAAATAAATTTGAATGTTGCTAAGATCTCATTGTCATATATCATTATTCAAAAAAAAAATTATCAGAGTTGATAAATTGGTTAACATTTTCCAAATATACGATTTCTGTATTGATGTTGTATTATATATTTCAGAGGAATTACCTGTTCCCAATATTTTTTTATATCTTCTGTGACGATACGATACGTTTTGTTTGCCAGACAGGATGGACAAAGAAAAGTTTCTTTGATAAACTTAGACTCACTTATAGCAGCGCTTTCTTTCCTGTCACAAAATCCAATAGATTTGCATTTGAATGTAACCTGGAAATCCGAGTTTTACTGGAATGTGTTGCAGAGTTTGTGTAATATATGTTCAATGTTTTCTCTAATCTGGTGACAGGTTAAAACATCAACTTTTCCCTCCACAACAAACACCTGCAAATGAGTTTCTAACTGAGTCATTCCAAGCATGACGTTATGGTGCTGGTCATGAAACACGAAAATAGCTGCAGTCTGGTGAATGCATAATCTTCATCTGTAAAAATCTCCCAATTAGGAATCTGCATGCACGTTGCTGCAAGACGATGGAAAATTTCAATAGGAAGAACATCAAATGTGTAGCAAAGGATGGACGAGGCTGGGTATGATAAAAAACAGTCAACTGGAAATTCCATCTTGTTCATACACAGGACATACCATATTTTGTCGCTCATTTTAGCTAAGAGTCCTAACTTCTCCATGTACATCATGATATCCTCTTTGTGCTCAAGGTAACCATTGTTGTTCATTCCCCCATATGGCAGATAGCAGTTTTTCACTTAACTCTCCAGTTACATCGAATTTGTCCAATTTGAAATGGTGACTATGAAGGAGTTTGTTAATATCCTAGTTTCATCAACTTGTTTTTTTTTCCTATACATGTAGCTTTAAGTATCAAATCCTACATTCACAATCATTGCTATTTGATTATGAATTAGACTAGTTATATGTTATAGAAGTTCCATGTAGTTATTTAATTACTCCATTCATTCAATGAGCAATGCTCATAATTTTGAACCTCCTTGACTACATTTATCTATTTTTATAATCCTAATTTAATTTCAGATTTTTTCAAAAGGTAATTTTCTAATATCAGGAAGCTTAAGGCTAATCAAGAACGTCTTTCCAAATTCTGCAATGTGATATTCCAAATATTTCACCCTATATGTTACAAAAACATCCTTATTTTTATCTTGCTAACTTTTTATCTTCAATGTACTTTTAATTTTTTGCATATCTAAAACAAGAGAACGCAATATCTCCAAATTAATAACATCTTCCTCTTTCAATGTCAAATTTTCAATTCTTTTAAGGCTGACCAAGTAATTCTTTCCAGTGAAGGTTTCCAGTCTTTGGCAGATATCTGATATTTTTGACCAGGTGTCATCGAATTCTGTCTGAGGGGTGGATGCTGAGCTCACATGTGCAGTCAAACCGTTTCGGATCGACCTAATTCTCTCGATGTCATCACCCACAGATATCTCTCCTGCTGCAGGCTCGTCTCCCCATTTTCCTTTAGTTGGTAAAGGAATCTTTTTACAAATGTTTCTGATCAATGAGTATGTTAATGAAATATCAAAATGCTTATATCCCGAATGAATGGCATCTAGTAAGAGTTGTTGTTGTTCAGGGCGCAATCTTTTGTGAAAATTTGGTGATGCTGTCACTTTGTTATAAATAAGGGAAGGGGGGACCTCCATCTCTAGTATATCTCTGTATGCCAGATTCAACACATCATTTGTTGCCATTCCAAGTTTGGCAAATCTAGATCGGCCCCCAAGGTCTTGTCCAGAAGCCGTTGAACTGCTGGGATTACTTGGTGTTGTCTGAAACAAGATACAACCTCATTTATTTAATATTACTAACGTAAACCGCTTTTAGAGGAAACATATTAAATAAAAAATAAAACAAATCATATTTTAAATTAGATGTAAAATATATTTTTTTTTCTTGGAAATTAAGATCCTAAAGTGGATATAGGTGGAAGCAGCATTTTATGAATAAATTAAATTTGAATGTAGCTATGATTTAACAGTATCTCAATGTCATATAATCATTCAATAAGAAAATGATGAATTGATGTAGTATTATATCACAGGCGCTTGACGTTTTTAACCTTTCTCTTTATAAATAAAAAATTTCCCTACTATGATAATAAACCAGGTCGGACACGTAGCCATCTTGGATTTTTTTCAGGTCAGCTACCTCACCTCGATTTTTAGTCTACAATATGTTTAAAATAAACAGATACAACCCTTTCCTTGGAGTACTTACCTTAACTATGCCTCCACTTTCGGGCAATCCAACTCAAACCACATTAAACCCTCTCTAATCTTTAAAATATCGCTTCATACTCAGTCTACTGCTACCGACTCGGTAAAAACTTAAAAAAGGGAGGCCGGAAGTTGATGTTATTATGTAAATGAGAATTCCCTCTACTTAAATTTGATTGTGATTAATTACTAAAGTATTTATATGATACATACCAGTAAAACTGTTCAAGCTCCATTATTTGTGTGTATTTTATTTTTCATGCTATAGATTTACATGATGCAAACAGTTCGTTTTCTATTTCAAATATTACCGCAATTTTAATATTTATAACTCTTAAGATATCAACCAATCAGAAAAAGGCTTTCCCGGATTATGACGTTCTAACATACACTTCCGGCCTCCCTTTTCTAAGTTTTTACCAAGTCGGTAGCAGTAGACTGGGTATGAAGCGATTATTTAAAGATCAGAGAGGGTTTAATGTGGTTTGAGCTGGATTGCCCGAAAGTAGAGGCATAGTTAAGGTAAGTACTCCAAGGAAAGGGTTGTATCTGTTTATCTCAAACATATTGTAGAGTGACTAAAAATCGAGGTGAGGTAGCTGACCTGAAAAAAATCCAAGATGGATACGTGTCCGACCTTGTTTATTATTATAGTAGGGAAATGTTTTATTTATAAAGAGAAAGGTTAAAAACGTCAAGTGCCTGTGTATTGTACATTTCAGAAGAATTACCTGTTCCCAATATTTTTTTATATCTTCTGTGATGATACGATGCTTTTTGTTTGCCGGACAGGATGGACACAGAAAAGTTTCTTTAATAAATTTAGATTCACTAATAGCAGCGCTTTCTTTGCTGTCACAAAATCCAGTAGATTTGCATTTGAATGCAACCTGGAAATCTGAGTTTTTCTGGAATGTGTTGGAGAGTTTGTGTAATATACGCTCAATGTTTTCTCTAATCTGATGACAGGTTAAAACATCCACTTCTCCCTCCACAACAAACACTTGCACCTGAATTTCTGATTGAGTCATTCCAAGCATGACGTTATGGTGCTGGTCCTGAAACAAAAAAATAGCTGCAGTCTGGTAAATGCATCCTCTTTCTTCATCTGTAAAAATCTCCCAATTAGGAATCTGTATGCACGTTGCTACAAGACAATGGAAAATTTCAACAGGAAGAACATCAAACGTGTAGCAGAGGATGGAGGAGGCAGGGTATGTTAAAAAACAGTCAGCTGGAAATCGCATCTTGTTCATACACGGGACATACCATATTTTGTCGCTCATTTTAGCTAAGAGTCCTAACTTCTCCATGTACATCATGATATCCTCTTTGTGCTCAAGGTAGCCATTGTTGTTCATTTCCCATATAGCGGATAGTAGTGCTTCATCTAACTCTCCAGTTTCATCAAATTTGTCCCATTCTGAGGCAAATTCAAATAAATCTTCTTTTGCATGATTTTTATCTGTTATGACATTTTTAAATGCGTCTGCAAACCACTGAACATCGAGAATAATAAAGTTTCTAAGAATTTGCTGATCGAAGTGTATAATTTCTTTGACGTCATGGAAGAACTGCAGCATGGGACTCATATCTTCTGTAGTGTGGAGCTTTATTCCCTCTGGCAAAGTTTCATTGAATGACTCAAGTTCACCTCTACTCAAAATCTTGCAGATTTTCTTTTCCTGAAAGAATGTTTCAAACATAGCCCATGACTGTGGAAGCTCTTCACCCCAGTGATCGAGCTTGCAAACAACATCAGCAATGGACAGCTTGATTTTTTCAATGCTTTCATTATCATGGAAACCAACTGCAAATCGTCTCTTCACATCAATATGTTTTTGCAATAACTTCTTCTTCATGTCTAGAGTCTTCCATATATCTCGGAAAAACAATTCTTTTTCCTAACAAAAACAAAATCCTTATTAAAAAAAAAAATAAGTCATGGTAAAAAAATGCTCGTAATCATACAATAATGTTTAAAATTTTGATCCCACAGATTTCATGACACACAAGCTTAAGTATACTTGTATATATTATCTTAAATATTTATAACAGATCAGGAAACCATTACAAAGTACAATATTTCTGTAAACAGTAAATAACGGTATATAAAATTCACTTGTATTCTCAAAATAGAGAAAATCAAATTATTAATTCTGTGGTTTAATTTATAATATATCCATGAAACCATTAACTTTTAAAAAACATTGCCACATTGACATTAATGCCTTTTATCTATCTCTGAGGCAAATCATGAGGTATATGAGTAGGTATATAAAATAAAAGGCCAATGGGCCATATCGCTCACCTGAGCAACTCAGCTAAAATAAATTTGTACTTTATTATGTTTTTATATTGACGATCAATCATTGTTTTCTTGTTGTTATGAAGGATTTTAACGACTTTCTATGTATTCCTACATCAAACCTTGATCACCCACTCTACCCCTGTTGTCATCATGTTTTGAACAAACTTGAATCTACACTACCTGATAATGGTTCCATATAAATATGAATAATCACAGCTTTGCTGTCCTCTAGAAGATGAATGTTGAAGTTTTTTTTTTCTATGTAATCCTTTTTAAAATTTGGATCACCCATTATCATATGGCACCATCCTTGCCCCAAATTTCACAATTTGAACATTTTGAATCTACACTACCTGAGAATGCTTTCATATTTATAACTTTCGGTTTGCTGTTCTTGAGAATTAGATTTTTAAAGATTTGCTCTATATATTGCTTTATTAAACTTTGACACCCCATTGTTGCTGTACCAAACCCCTTTGGGTTATTGGGTAATGATTTGATTAAACTTGAATCTACACAACCAGATGATGCTTTCATATCACATTACTATTACAAATCATGGCTTTGCTGTTCTTGAGAAGAAGATTCTTAAAGATTTGTTCTATGTATTCCTATAACTACAGTACCGACAGGGTAGTAGTAGTGGTCCCAGAGAGCATACCCACATTTGTTTTTGCCTTACAGAGCTGTCAACCAGAATAGCGATTCACCAATCAGTGCATTGATCAATCAAAATGGCATATTGATCTGTCGATTGTGAGATCAAATGATTAAAAGATCAAATGCGTTAGTGTTGTTACTCTATAAATCCAAACATTGTACATACAAGCAAAGCGTATCAATGTACAGAGTAAATCTATTAAGATAATTAAAGTATTATTTTATATCTATTTATTTCAATTTTCCCGCTGTATCTTATATTTAAATACATATTTGTTTTCTTTATATATTTTTGTATTAAAGCATTTATTACATTATATATTTTAATTGAAATTCTTCAGGTAGAATGTTATGTGTATATTTTACCTATTTGTTTTCTTTAGTTTTTTTTTATTCAGAGTCCAATGATAATTATAAATTGGGTCAATATATCAGTCAATGCATAAAAGGAAAAAAAAGATCATTAAACATTTTTTACTAAAAAAAGAGGAGACAACTGGTTTACTTTCATTATCTCGAGATACATCAAAAGAATATGTACGTGCCCTCAATCAATTATTTTATTTCCATTATCTCAATTTATACGTTCCTTTAAATTGGCAAAATTTCACATCAAAATTATTGATCTTAGTTGGCATGAAAAAATTCAATGTATATCGTTCTGTACAATATTTTATACAAGAGGCCCATGGGCCTTATAAGTCACCTGAGGATCAACCAACAATTTTCAAATGATTGAATTTGGTTCATGTTTTTAAGGATTTAGATGTATAACAGGGCACTTCCGGTAAAAATGACAGCATTTGTCGATGTCGTAACACTGTTTATGTCTTAAGAGTTATCAACCGTCGTAAACAAGCATGGCTTTTTGTCAACACGGCTTGAAAGATGCTGGCATTATACATGTCATCAGAGCCGAGGAAAATAACTTAACAGAGGAAAGAACAAATGTTCACTGTTCATTCAGCATTCGTTCACCATTCAGGTGGGAAAGTAGAACGTTTAAGGGACTGTAACCACTGAGCCATGCGGGCGACTGACGACTCATATAAATTTAACTCAAAATCATCAGGCTCTATTATCATGATCATAATATAATCTGAGAGTTTACAGTTATGATCTTTTAAATGGTCTTAATTTTTTGGTGTATTAATTTATATTTAAATATTCTTTTTAAGAAATAATTTTAAATTTCATTAATATATCAATATATTCAAATCAGGAGAAAAAGTGTTACTAGTATTCGTATTTTTTAAAATTTTTTCTTCTGATTCAAATCATACTTGCTCCTCAGTTCTGAGTATTAAAAAGAATCTGAAATAATTTTTTTTTTTAGAAAATGTCTGGTAAATATTTATTACGAACTTTAAATGTGTAACTACTACAAATGAAATCTAAACACATTCGGTGTACAATTTGGGTAACTTATAGATGATATGTTATAATTCACCTGTCTGTTAAACATTAAAACTACGATTTAGTAAAAAAAATAAGAAATTAGAAATATAACTATATAACGCATGAATTTGAAAGGTACAGTGTACTTTGGTAAGATGCTTTCATCCGTTTCACAAGTACACCATTCGATACATTGAAAATCAAGTCAACATCTTTTCTCTCTCTTCTGTTTTGATTTCAAGTTGATATATAATAAAAAAGAATTGCTTAATACCCGTTGAAAAAAACTTTTTCGGGATCGAAATTCTGAGAACGGAGAAATAAAAAAAAATCAATTATAAATGATAAAATCTACGTCAAATGTACAGATGAACTTTGGAAAATTTATTAATGATCTCCATAATATCATGGTGTACATATACAGTGTACAAATACAACAATGATCGATTCTATTACTGTATTGGAATATACAAGGGGCGGGGTTACTGATTGGGAGACAAAAGCAGGATCTGCTTCACACATGAGTGAAAGCGAACGCCGGGTTTGCTCTAGCAGACCCAGAGCTGACCCCTAACAAGCGCAAAGCAAACTCAGAGTGGACTCAAGGCGCACCAAGAGCGGTCTCAACATTTCTGATAGTGAACCCAAAGAGGACCCCGAGTGTACCCAAGAAACAAACTTGGGGTCCACTTCGGGTTCACTCTGGTATTAGGTTGTGTCCGGTCCATTCATGATTTTGTTTTTCTTAAGAAGATTTTTCCTATGTTAAAATTTGATCTCCCATAGTTGCCCCATCCTACCCCCACGGTTCATGATACAAACTTGAATCTAATCTACCTGAGGATGATTTCACTTCTGTTTCATCTTTCCTGGCCCTGTGGTTCTTGAAAAGATTTTTAAAAGATACCATTAATTCTTTTCATAATAATCTTTCCCCTTGGAAAAGAGCGTAGTACTTCATTTGTATAATTTTAAATCCCCTTAACCCAAGGATACTTTATGACAAGTTTGGTTGAAATTGGCCCAGTGGTTTTTTAAAAGAAGATGAAAATGTGAAAAGATTACAAAGACGACATCGACGACGACGACAACGACAGACAACGGTCAAATTTTGATAAGAAAAACTCACTTGAGCCCTTGGCTCCTGTGAGCTAAAAATTTATCAAATATTTAAATTTTCTTTGCAGAAAATTTTTAATCACCCGTACAGATGCCTTTAGTTTTTTTCAAGTTCCTGGATAGGGAGTTAAATAAAGAGGAGAGAAATAAGGGCTTATTTTGTTAAAATGGGACACGAAAAAATGTCATGTTTCTTTACTTTTTATAAATGACCTCATAAGAATTATTTTACTACAGAGGTATTACAGTACACTCACCTTTCCAACAATAACATCCATTTTCAACTTTCACTGATTTTTCAATAATTTTTTTAAACAATTGATATGAGAATTTGACTAAATACAAGAGGCCCAAGGGCCTTGAATCGCTCTTCTGATAAATTGTACAATCTATCACTTTTATTTGAAGTCTCTAACCCTAAGTATCGTAAGACCCAACTTGCACCAACTGCCAAAGTTAGATAATTCTAAGTCAATTAGGACTTAAGATATTTTGATAAAGCTATACAAAAAACAAAAGCAGGTCATATTGACCTACTTCAAGATTAAAGTTTTCAGAGGACTCAAGATGCATTAATAGACAAAGATTGAAGATTCTAAGCCAATAAGTATTTAATATATTTAAAAGTAGGTCACTGTGACCGACTTTTTTGTCTACATTCTCCAAAATCCCAATATGCATCAACTGACAAAGTTTGATGAAACTACGGCAATAAATACTCGAAATACTTTAACATACTGTACAGCAGGAAATCAACTCGCGGAGTTAATAT
>PRKT01001178.1:36650-97512 GCA_003671525.1 Saccostrea glomerata
AAATAAATTCACATGACTTCCAGTATGAAATGTTGTATGTTGATCCAAAGTAGACTTGGCATAATACGTATAGTATGGAGTGGGGTAGTTTCTTACTTTATACCACAGGCCTTTAGATCGCTTAGGAAAAAAATTGAGGTGTTGAAAAAAAAATAAAGGTATTGAACTCTGTTCCTGGGGTACCTACTTTCGCCAATAAAATTCTTTTAAATCAAATGCATTACAATTTTACTTTCTATCCATGTCTACTCAAATATAAACAATCTTCGTAACTACCAAAGTTCATTCCGTAATTCCTTATACTTCTCGAGATATTCTGAAATCAAGTCCCAAATTGACATTAATTTTTTTACTCACATCAGCTTGGGCCTTCACTAATTGTAAAGCGGGAACGACGGGACAAACTTTCCCAGGAATTTATTCTAAACTCTATGAATATTTGCTCATTCGCATTCATGCTTTACAAGGTTTTTCTTTAATTTGATCATATGGTGTAACTTAGTTACAAACAACATTTTAGCGGTCTAATTGTTTTGAAAATCGAAAGGTGTATAATGCATTCCGGGAAAAATTCGTTCTACCATGGCTTCATTTACATGCAAAATCAACATGGCGGTAGTTGTTGAAGTAAACGTTTTCAAATTAATTTTTCGCGAAAGGAATATTATTACAGACTTAACGTTACAATCTGGAGTAAGAAATCAACTTTAAATTGTTGAAAGATTTTGCAAATACTATGCAACTCGTCGCTGCTCTTCAAACACCGTCTGTTTACATGTGAATGGCAATTCTTAACCAATAAATACCAGAGATACTTAAAGCAATATGAGCTGCATTTATGAAAATTTTATTTTGCAGGTAAAATATGCTATTATGATTCATTTGTATGAAATTTAAACCCTAATGACTAATAAGGCCAAAATAAAATTTTAAAAATGTTTTACAAGATGTATCTCTGCATGACCGAATATACAGTATTATATAAGAAAGCATTATTGTACAGGACAACAATAATTCAATTTTGCTTCAATCAAAGCTTATAAAAAGTTCTTCCATCGCATAAATAAACAAAAGAAGTTTATAAATGTTTTATTTTTCTGTCATTGAAATAGTTTATTACAGATTTGCAAAAGTAAATTGCAATGTCAGACATGCAGCTCATATTGCTTTAAATTAAACTATAAAATGTCAAAAGTATGTCTCTGTGACTTACTTTTTAGTAAACATTTTCTTAAAACCCAAGGTACATCAACTGACAAAGTTTGATGATTCTAAGCCAATAAGTACCTGAGATATTCAAAAGTAGGTCACTCTGACCTACTTTTTGGACATCATTCTCCGAAAATCCAAGATGCATAAACTGACAAAGTTTGATGATTCTAAGCCAATAAGTACAGGAAATACTTAAATAAAGCCATAAATTGTGAAAAGTAGGTCACTGTGACCTACTTTTTGGTCGTCACTCTCCGAAAACTTAAGATGCATCACTCAAAAAGTTTGATGATTCTTAACCAATAAATACAAGAGATACTTAAATAAAGCCATAAAATGTCAAAAGTAGGTCACCACGACCTACTTTTTAGTAGACATTCTCCTAAAACCCAAGGTACATCATAACAAAGTTAGAAGCCAAAAAGTACCTGAGATATTCAAAAGTAGGTCACGGTGACCTACTTTTTGAACCTCACTCTTAGAAAACCCAAGATGCTTCAACTGACAAAGTTTGATGATTCTAAGTCAATAAGTACCAGAGACACCTAAATAAAGCCATCAATTGTCAAAAGTAGGTAGCCGTGACCTACTTTTTGGTCGTCACTCTCTGAAAAGCCAAGATCCATCAACTCACAAAGTTTGATGATTCTAAGCCACAAAATACCCAAAATACTTAAATACAGCCATAAAACGTCAAAAGTAGGTCATTGTGACCTACATTTGGGTCAACGTTTTTTGAAGTCCCGAGATGCATCTAGTGATTAAGTTTGATGATCGTGGGTCTGAAGGCAATCAAAATATGCCTTTTAAACAATTAGAAAACAAAGGCCTGCCAAGTTCAAAGAGTAGGTCACAGTGACCTACTTTTTCATAAATATGTTTTAAGTCCCAAGATGCATCAACATACAAGATTTGATGATTTTAAACCCCTCTCAGTGTCTGAAATAATGGGATTAAATGTTCTAAAAAGGAAAAGTCATAAAGTTCAAAAAGTAGGTCACGGTGACCAACTTTTAAGTTGACGTTGTTCAAAGACCAAACATGCATCAACTGACAAAGTTTGATGATCAAGGGCCTTAAAGTGTCCAAAATATGCCTTCAATTCAGTTTGAAAACAAATGCCCGCAAAATTTAAAAAGTAATGATGTAACAGGTATTTGCTGAGATAGGTATTCGAGTCAATCGCGTGTATTTAATGAAGAATTCCACTGTACGTCTTATGCATTGTTCATTGCATCTGCGTGTCCTGGCTTCAACACTGCTTTTTTGATATCTTTTACATCTAACTTGACTTCCTTGACATGAGTGTCTGTAACATTTCATGATGTTCCATGTCAAGCTTTTGTATAATAGATTCTTCATCTTCCATTTTCAAGGTCAGCATTTCAATATCCTTAATTTCAGTCATGTATTTCTTTCGAGTGAAGGCTTCCAATCTTTGACAGATATCTGACATCATTGACCAAGCTTTTGAGGGGTAGAAGCTGAGCTCACGTGTGCAGCCAATCTATTTCGTATAAACCTAATACTCTCAATATCGTCACCCACTGTCACCTCACCTGCTGCTGGCTGGTATCTTCATTTTCCTTTTGTTGGTTTTGGGATCGTTAAACAATCGAGTGAAGGCTTCCAATCTTTGACAGATATCTGACATCATTGACCAAGCTTTTGAGGGGTAGAAGCTGAGCTCACGTGTGCAGCCAATCTATTTCGTATAAACCTAATTCTCTCAATATCGTCACCCACTGTCACCTCACCTGCTGCTGGCTGGTATCTTAATTTTCCTTTTGTTGGTTTTGGGATCGTTAAACAAATGCTTCTTATCATCTTGTATGTAAAGGAATAATCAAATTCCTTATATCCTGCATTGAATATAAGTGGAGACAGTATTTAATGAATAAATTAAATTTGAATGTTGCTAAGATCTCATTGTCATGCATCATTATTCAATAAAAGAAATTATCAGAGTTGATAGATTGGTTTACATTTTCCAAATATACGATTTCTGTATTGATGTTGTATTATATATTTCAGAAGAATTACCTGTTCCCAATATTTTTTTATATCTTCTGTGATGATAGGATACGTTTTGTTTGCCGGACAGGATGGACAAAGAAAAGTTTCTTTGATAAAATTAGACTCACTAACAGCAGAGCTTTCTTTCCTGTCACAAAATCCAGTAGATTTGCATTTGAATGCAACCCGGAAATCCAAGTTTTTTTTGGAAAGTATTGGAGAGGGAGTGTAATATACGCTCAATGTTTTCTCTAATCTGGTGACAGATTGAAACATTAAATTTTCCTTCCACAACAAACACCTGCAAATGAATTTCTGATCGAGTCATTCCAAGCATGATGTTATGGTGCTGGTCATGAAACACTAAAATGGCTGCAGTCTGGTAAATACATCCTCTTTCTTCATCTGCTAAAATCTCCCAAGGAATCTGCATGCACGTTGCTGCAAGACGATGGAAAATTTCAATAGGAAGAACATCAAATGTTTGGCAAAGGATGGACGAGGCAGGGTATGATGAAAAACAGTCAACTGCAAATCGCATCTTGTTCATACACGGGACATACCATATTTTGTCGCTCATTTTAGCTAAGACTCCTAACTTCTCCAAGTACATCATGATATCCTCTTTGTGCTCAAGGTAAATCAATAGGAAGAACATCAAATGTATGGCAAAGGATGGACAAGGCAGGGTATGATGAAAAACAGTCAACTGCAAATCGCATCTTGTTCATACACGGGACATACCATATTTTGTCGCTCATTTTAGCTAAGACTCCTAACTTCTCCAAGTACATCATGATATCCTCTTTGTGCTCAAGGTAACCATTGTTGTTCATTCCCCCATATGGCAGATAGCAGTTTTTCACTTAACTCTCCAGTTTCATTGAATTTGTCCAATTTGAAATGGTGACTTTGAATGAGTTTGTTAATATCCTTGTTTCATCAACTTGTTTTTTTTTCTTTACATGAAGCTTAAAGTATCAAATCCTACATACACAATCATTGCTATTTGATTATGAATAAGACTAGTTATATATTATAGAAAGTTCATGTAGTTATTTAATTACTCCATACATCCAATGAGTAATGCTAATATTTTAAACCTCCTTGACTACATTTATCTATTTTAATAATCCTAATTTAATTTTTTTTCAAAAGGTAATTTTCTAATATCAGGAAGCTTAAGGCTAATCAAGAACGTCTTTCCAAATTCTGCAATGTGATATTCCAAATATTTCACCCTACATGTCACAAAAACATCCTTATTTATATCTTGCTAACTTTTTATCTTCAATGTACTTTTAATTTTTTGCATATCTAAAACAAGAGAACGCAATATCTCCAAATTAATAACATCTTCCTCTTTCAATGTCAAATTTTCAATTCTTTTAAGGCTGACCAAGTAATTCTTTCCAGTGAAGGTTTCCAGTCTTTGGCAGATATCTGATATTTTTGACCAGGTGTCATCGAATTCTGTCTGAGGGGTGGAGGCTGAGCTCACATGAGCAGTCAAACCGTTTCGGATTGACCTAATTCTCTCGATATCATCACCCACGGTCACTTCTCCTGCTGCAGGCTCGTCTCCCCATTTTCCTTTGGTTGGTAAAGGAATCGTTTTACAGATGTTTCTGATCAATGAGTATGTTAATGAAATATCAAAATGCTTATATCCCGAATGATTGGCATCTATTAAGAGTTGTTCTTGTTCAGGGCGCAATCTTTTGTGAAAATTTGGTGATGCGTTCACCTTGTTATAAATAAGGGAAGGGGGGACCTCCATCTCTAGTATATCTCTGTATGCCAGATTCAACACATCATTTGTTGCCATTCCAAGTTTTGCAAATCTAGATCGGCCCCCAAGGTCTTGTCCAGAAGCTGTCGAACTGCTGGGATTACTTGGTTTTGTCTGAAACATGATACAACCTCATTTATTTAATATTACTAACGTAAACCGCTTTAAGAGGAAACATATTAAATAACTTATACAAGAGGCCCATGGGCCACATCGCTCACCTGAGCACTAAGGGTAGTAAAAAAGTAGAAAATGGCTTTTTATTGCAAAGTTTAAATCCAAAAACAGTCCCAAGACCAATCATGGATTTGCTGTTTTTTTAGAAAATGATTTTTAGAAATATTTCCCTCTATATATCTTGAAAAACTTTGGTCGGCCATTTTGGCCCCTCCCTACATCTGGGGGTCATGATTTGAACAAAATTGAATTTACACTACTTGAGCATGCTTCCATATAAATATGATGAATGATGGCTTTGTCATTCTTGAGAAAAAGATTTTTAAAGAATTTTCCTATATATTTCTATGAAAAAGTTTGGTCGGCCATTTTGGCCCAGCCCTACCACCCGGGGATCATGATTTGAACAAACTTGTATCTACACAACCTGAGCATGCTCCCATATAAATATGATGAATTATGGCTTTGTCATTCTCGAGAAGAAGATGTTTAAAGAATTTTCCTATATATTTCTATGTAAAACTTTGGTTGGCCATTTTGGCCCCGCCCTACCCCTGGGGGTCATGATTTGAACAAATTTCAATCTAACCTACTTGAGCATGCTCCCATATAAATATGATGAATTATGGCTTTGTCATTCTCGAGAAGAAGATGTTTAAAGAATTTTTTTATATTATTCTTTGTAAAAATTTGGTCGGCCATTTTGGCCCCACCCTACCTCTTGGGGTCCTCATTTGAACAAACTTGAATCTACACTACCTGATGATGTTTCCCCATAAGTTTTATCTTTCCTGGCACATTGGTTCTTGAGAAGATTTTTAAAATCTGCCACCAATTTTCATTAATTCCCAATTATCTCCCCTTGAATGAGGGCGTGGCCCTTCATTTGAACAAACTTGAATCCCCTTCATTCAAGGATACTTTGTGGCAAGTTTGGTTGAAATTGGCCAAGAGGTTCTTGAGAAGAAGTCGAAAATGTGAAAAGTTTACAAACATACAGACAAAGAGACGGACGCCAGACAAAATGTGATCAGAAAAGCTCACTTGAGCCTTCGGCTCAGGTGAGCTAAAAACAAATCATATTTTAAATTAAATGTAAAATATAATTTTTTTATTGGAAATTAAGATCCTAAAGTGGATAAAGGTGAAAGCAGCATTTTATGAATAAATTAAATTTGAATGTTGCTATATGATTTAACAGGATGTCAATGTCATATAATCATTCAATAAAAAATGATGTATTTATGTAGTATTATACATTTCAGAAGAATTACCTGTTCCCAATATTTTTTAATATCTTCTGTGATGATAAGATGCTTTTTGTTTGCCGGACAGGATGGACAAAGAAAAGTTTCTTTGATAAACTTAGACTCACTAATAGCAGCGCTTTCTTTGCTGTCACAAAATCCAGTAGATTTGCATTTGAATTCAACCCGGAAATCCGACTTTTTCTGGAAAGTGTTGGAGAGGGAGTGTAATATACGCTCAATGTTTTCTCTAATCTGGTGACAGATTAAAACATTAACTTCTCCCTCCACAACAAACACTTGCACCTGAATTTCTGATTGCGTCATTCCAAGCATGACGTTATGGTGCTGGTCATGAAACACTAAAATGGCTGCAGTCTGGTAAATGCATCCTCTTTCTTCATCTGTAAAAATCTCCCAAGGAATCTGCATGCACGTTGCTACAAGACGATGGAAAATTTCAACGGGAAGAATACCAAATGTGTAGCAAAGAATGGACGAGGCTGGGTATGATGAAAAACAGTCAACTGCAAATCGCATCTTGTTCATACACGGGACATACCATATTTTGTCGCTCATTTTAGCTAAGAGTCCTAACTTTTCCATGTACATCATGATATCCTCTTTGTGCTCAAGGTAACCATTGTTGTTCATTCCCCATATAGCAGATAGTAGTGCTTCATCTAATTCTCCAGTTTCATCGAATTTGTCCCATTCTGAGGCAAACTCAAATAAATCTTCTTTTGCATGATTTTTATCTGTTATGATATTTTTAAATGCATCTGCAAACCACTGAACATCTAGAATAATAAACTTCCTAAGGATTTGCTGATTGAAGTGTATAATTTCTTTGACATCATGGAAGAACTGCAGCATGGGACTCATATCTTCAGTAGTTTGGAGCTTTATTCCCTCTGGCAATGTTTCATTGAACGACTCAAGTTCATCCCTACTCAAAATCTTGCTGATTTTCTTTTCCTGAAAGAATGTTTCGAACATAGCCCATGACTGTGGAAGCTCTTCACCCCAGTGATCAAGCTTGCAAACGACATCAGCAATGGACAGCTTGAGTTTTTCAATGCTTTCATTTTCATGGAATCCAACTGCAAATCGTCTCTTCACATCAATATGTTTTTGCAAAGATTTCTTCTTCATGTCTAGAGTCTTCCATACTTCTCGGAAAAACAATTCTTTTTCCTAACAAAAACAAAATCCTTATTTTAAAAAAATAAGTCATGGTAAAATAACGCTCATAATCATACAATAATTTTTAAAGTTTTGATCCCACAAATTTCATGACACACAATCTTAAGTATATTTGTATATATTATCTTAAATATTTATAACAGATCACAAAAACCATGACACAGTACCCGCAACAATATTTCTCTAAACAATAAATAACGGAATGTAACGAAAAATTCACTTGTATTCTCAAAAAAGAGAAAATCAAATTATTAATTCCGTGGTTTAATTTATAATATATCCATGAAACCAATAACTTTTAAAAAACATTTCCACATTGACATTAATGCCTTTTATCTATCTCTGAGGCAAATCATGAGGTATATGAGTAGGTATATTAAATAAAGGGCCCATGAGCCATATTGCTCACCTGAGCAACTAAGCTCAATAAAAGCAAAAATCAATTCAGTATTGAAAAGTTCAAAATAAAATTGGGGTTGGGTGGGGGGGAGGGGGGTTGAACAAACATAAATTTGTACTTTATTATGTTTTTATATTGACGATCAATCATGGTTTTTTTGATGTTATGAAGAATTTTAACGACTTTCTATATATTCCTACATCAAACCTTTATCACCCACTCTACCCCGGTGGTCATGTTTTGAACAAACTTGAATCTACACTACCTGATAATGGTTCCATATAAATATAAACAATCACAGTTTTGCTGTTCTCTAAAAGAAGAATGTCGACGGTTTTTTTTTCTATGTAATCCTTTTTAAAACTTGGTTCACCCATTATGGCACCATCCTTGCCCCAAGTTTCACAATTTGAACATTTTGAATCTACACTATCTGAGGATTTCATAACTTTGGGTTTGCTGTTCTTGAGAAGAAGATTTTTAAAGATTAGTTCTATATATTGCTCTGTTAAACTTTGATACCCCATTGTTGCCGTACCAAACCCCTTTGGAATATTGGGAAATGATTTGATCAAACTTGAATCAACATAACCAGATGATGCTTTCATATTACAATACTATTACAGATCATGGCTTTGCTGTTCTTGAGAAGAAAATTCTTAAGGTATTAAGGAAAATATGTAAAAACTGGTTAAAATGCATAATTCTGTTGCTGAATGTTCCAAAATACTTCCTACATATAAAATACTTTTGAATTGTTAATATCAGGGAGACTATTTTACATTAGAAGTACAATAAAGCAAATGCCTGAATAATAAGACCTTAGAAGGAGTTATTGCCCTTGTAAAAATTTTTGAAGATTGAATAATTGATTTAATAAAGAAAATATTCATTTTTTAAATTCTTTTATTTAACAATATTTATCATTACAACTATTGTAAAGCATTCTACCAAAAATACTGTTCTGTTATATATAAATTTAAACAAATTACAGTTTTTGCCAAATCCTATGACATCATCGGAGGGTGGAATTACCTTAAAGATTTGTTCTATGTTTTCCTATAACTACAGTACCGACAGGACACAACCTAAGAGAAAGCGAACCCGGAGCACATCCTGGGTTCGCTCTCTCGGTCCGTTTCGGGTTCGCTCGGGTTCCGCTAGGACTAATTCTAAACGAACCCGGGCAGCACCCAAAAGACACCCATACTGGACTCCAAATGAACCCAAAACGGACCCAGAGAGCGAACCCCAAATTCAGTAGCGGTCACAGAAAGCATACCAGCGTAAATGTTTTTACCTTACAGAGCTGTCAGTCAGAATAGAGATTCACCAATCAGTGCACTTATCAATCAAAATGGAATATTGATCTGTCGATTGGGATAAAAGATCAAATGTGTTAGGCCATAATAAATAAATAGCTAGATTCTCATCCGAATTTTTTTAAAAATTGAGGCAGGCGGGCGGCTTTTATTTTATATATTTTATTTTTACAATTTTGCAGATTTGATATTGACCTGTTCAATCGGTATAATTTTATCAACAATACCCGAATAAAAGTCATAGTAAAGGTTCAATTATTCCTTACTTCACATCATCACCTATCTTTTTCAACCAATGACCCTTGTGTAAAATATATACGCATGTATTACAGCAATTACAATCTTTTCAGCGGTCAAAAACATGCGACTTTCGCGGGATTTAAAACGAAAGTAGAATGGTATATGAATACCGATCCCGATCAGAATTAAGACGAAGAAAAACAGAAATAAAAAAAATCGAGGCTGGGGTATAAAATGGGGGCGGGCGGGGATGAGAATCTAGGAATATTTTTATTATGGCCTTAGCGTTACTCTATAAATCCAAACATTGTACATACAAGCAAAGCGTATTAATGTACAAAGTAAACCTATAAAGATAATTAAAGTATTATTTTACATCTATTTATTTCAATTATCCTGGCTGTATCTTATATTTAAATACAGTATTCGTTTTTTATATATATATTTTTGTATTAAAGCACTTAATACATTATAAATTTTAATTCTTCAGGTAGAATGTTATGTGTATATTTTACCTATTTATTTTCTTTAGTTTTTTATATTCAAAGCCCAATGATAATTATAGATTGGGTTAATATCTCAGTCAATGCATAAAAGGAATAAAAAATTACTAAAAAAAGAGGAGACAACTGGTCTACTTTCATTATCTCGAGATACATCAAAAAAATATGTGCGTGCCCTCAATCAATTATTTTATTTCCATTATCTCAATTTATATGTTCCTTTAAATTGTTAGAATTTCACATCAATATTATTTATCTTAGTTGGTATGAAAAAATTCAATGTATATCGTCCTGCATAATATCTTATACAAGAAGCCCATTGGCCTTACAAGTTACCTGAGGATCAACCAACAATTTTCAAATGATTGAATTTGGTTCATGTTTTCAAGGATTTAGACGTATAACAGGGCACTTCCAGTAAAAATGACCGTATTTGTCGATGTCGTAACACTGTTTATGTCTTAAGGTAGGTCCCTACTCGTGGGATTTATTGGTTGACAGTGCAATTTTTAATTTGTCCTGATTTACATTAATTGATACTTTATCTACTTCAAAAGCACAAAAAATAGATAGATAATCTTATTTTACTGAGATAGAATGTGAAACACTCGTGTACCCTCTTGTACCAAAAACAAAATCACCACTGTTATAAAGATGGTTTACATTTTATGTCATTGCACATGGCAAATATATTCTTTTGAATATATATTACAAGGATAAGGATAATAATGAATAATTTCAGTCTACAGTACACATTACTGGTTGAAACTAAGAAAATATTGAAGAATTAATCTCATTTTACTAACCAAAGAACAAAGCTCAAAACTCAAATAAAGGGCTCTATTAGAATAATCAATTTGTTCACCCTCATTTTTTTGTCTTTATTTGTAGCAACCGATGATTGAAGTATATTTTAGGCATTGGTCATCTGTGTTTTCACCGGGGTAAAACCTACAGGTACCCCCATCACAGTTCAATAGCTCAAGCCTTTTATGTCAACGAAGATATTTATAAATCAGCTAAAAAGTGAAATAGTCTTTTAAGAACAATTTTATCAACATTTATACACCCTTTCCTGATCACAAACATAAATTTTTTTTTCAACTTAATTTGAATATATTATATACAGGGGACATGTCAACTACTAATAATACGACTTTCCTGGATACCTATTACTACTAACAAAAGATTATAAGCAAGATATACACTGTCTTTCAAGCAAAATTATGTCTAAAATTTCATATAAATCATTAGTAGCCTGTGTTGATTTTTTTAAAATTTATATTAAATTAGTACCTTCGTTCGTATGTAGAAAATTTGCCGTCAAAAACGAAAGTACAATGTATATGAAAATCCCATTTGCACAGCAAACAAATTGTGCACAAATAAAAGCAAAGAACAACAAATATTCTTTTAATGACATAAGAGCAAATTATTTGCTACGTTTTCTATAAATATGTAAAAGAAATATTGGAGTTGCAATCAAAAACGTCATAAACGCAATGTAGTATCAATATAACCTCCTAGGAAAAAATATATCTGATATGTCTGACATTTGACGCTCGTGCTTGTGTTTTAAATCGATTCAATTTTCTGCTACATACTGTTTAAATCTCAATCCTTGCACAAAAATACCCTGAATCATCTTTATACATCCCTCCAACACTTCTGTCGACATTGTTTATGTATTTGCTGTTATATGTACCATAATTTTAAAACCGAAAACAGCTAAATCCGGCTTCCGGTTTACAACCAGTAGGCCCCTACTATAAGAGTTATTGACCATCGTAAACAAGCATGGCATTTTGTCAACACCGCTTGAAAGATGCTGGCATTATACATGTCATCAGAGCAGAGGAAAATAACTTAATAGAGGAAAGAACAAATGTTCACCATTCATTCAGCATTTGTTCACCATTCAGGTGGGAAAGTACTTCAAAGTAGAACGTTTAAGGGACTGTAACCACTGAGCCATGCGGGCGACTGACAACTCATATAAATTAAACTCAAAATCATCAGGTTCTATCATGATATAATCTGAGAGTTTACAGTTATGATCTTTTAAATGGTCTCATTTTTTTTGGTGTATTAATTTATATTTAAATATTCTTTTTAAGTAATTATTTTAAGTTTCAATAATGTGTGTGTATGCGAAGTTGGGGGGATCAATATATTCAAATCAGGAGAAAAAGTGTTATTTGTAATTTTTTATATTTTTCCTTCTGATTCAAATCATACTTGCTCCTCGGTTCTTGAGCGTTATAACGATCTGAAATAATTAATCTTTTTTTTTTTTAGAAAATGTTTGGTAAATATTTATTACGAACTTTAAATGTGTATACAGTAACTATTATAAATGAAATCTAAACACATTAGGTGTACACTTGGTTAACTTATAGATGTTATAATTCACCTGTCTTTTAAACATTAAAACTACGACTTAGTAAAAAACAAAAATTTTAAATATAACAATATAACGCATGAATTTGAAATGTACTTTGGTTAGATTCTTTCATTAGTTTCACAAGTACACCATTCGATACATTGAAAATCAATTCAACATCTTTTCTCTCAGTCTTCTGTTTTGATTTCGAGTTGATATATAATAAAAAAAAAATGCTTAATACCCGTTGAAAATAACTTTTTTGGGAGCGAAATTCTGAGAATAGAGAAATAAAAAAAATCAATTATTAATCTACGTCAAATGTACAAATGAACTTTGGAAAATTTATTAATGGTCTTCATAATATCATGGTGTACATATACAGTGTACAAATACAACAATGATCGATTCTATTACTGTATTGGAATATATACAAGGGGCAGATTTACTGACGGGGACACAAAAGCAGGATCTGCTTCACACATGAATCAAAGCGAATGCAGGGTTCGCTCTAGCAGACCCAGAGTTGACCCTAACAAATGCAAAGCGAACCCAGAGTGGACTCAAGGCGCACCCAGAGCGGTCTCAACATTTCTGATACGGAACCCAAAGAGGACCCTGAGAAGCAAACTTGGGGTCCACTTCGGGTTCACTCTGGTACATGTATTAGGTTGTGTCCGGTCCATTCATGATTTTGTTTTTCTTGAGAAGATTTTTCCTATGTTAAAATTTGGTCTCCCATAGTTGCCCCATCCAGTTCATGATACAAACTTGAATCTAATCTACCTGAGGATGATTTCACTTCTGTTTCATCTTTCCTGGCCCTGTGGTTCTTGAAAAGATTTTTAAAAGATACCATTAATTCTTTTTATAATAATCTCTCCCCTTGGAAAAGAGCGTAGTACTTCATTTGTACAATTTTAAATCAAACTTAAATTCTCTTCACCCAAGGATACTTTATGACAAGATTGGTTGAAATTGGCCCAGTGGTTTTTTAGAAGAAGATGAAAATGTGAAAAGTTTACAAAGACGACATCAACGACAAGGACAACGACAGACAACGGTCAAATTTTGATAACAAAAGCTCACTAGAGCCTTCGGCTCTGGTGAGCTAAAAATTAATCAAATATTTAAATTTCCTTTGCAGAAAATTTCTATTCACTCGTACAGATGTCTTTAGTTTTTTTTTCAAGTTCCTGGATAGGGAGTTAAATAAAGAAGAGAGAAATAAGGGCTTATTTTGTTAAAATGAGACACGAAAAAAATGTCATGTTTCTTTACTTTTTCAAATGACTTCATCAGAATTATTTTACTACAGAGGCATTACAGTACACTCACCTTTCCAACAATAACATCCATTTTCAACTTTCACTGATTTTTCAATAATTTTTTTATACAATTGATATGAGAATCTGACTAAATACAAGAGGCCCAAAGGCCTTGAATCGCTCTTCTGATAAATTGTACAATCTATCACTTTCATTTGAAGTCTTTAACCCTAAGTATCGTTAGACCCAACTTGCATCAACTGCCAAAGTTAGATGATTCTTAGCCAATTAGGACTGAAGATATTTTGATAAAGCAATACAAAACAAAAAACAAAAGTAGGTCAAATTGACATACTTCAAGATTGAAGTCTTAAAAGGATTCAAGATGCATTAACAGACAAAAATTAAAGATTCTATGCCAATAAGTATTTAATATATTTAAAAGTAGGTCACTGTGACTGACTTTTTTGTGTATGTTCTCTAAAAACCCAATATGCATCAACTGACAAAGTTTGATAAAACTTAGCAAATAAGTACTCGAAATATTTTAACATAGCCATGAAATGTCAAAAGTGGGTCACAGTGACCTTATTTTAAGAAGATGATTTTTGAAACCCCAAGATACATCAACTGACAATGTCTGAAGATTCTAAGCCAATAAATACTTGAAATATTCAAAAGTAGGTCACCATGACCTACTTTTTGGTCAACATTCTCTGAAAACCCAAGATGTATCAACTAAGAACGTTTGATGATTCTTAACCAATAAATACCAGAGATACTTACAATAATATGAGCTGCATTTTTGCAGGTAAAATATGCTATTATGATTCATCTGTGTATAATTTAAACCCTTATGACCAATAAGGCCAAAATAAAGAACTTTATTTGGTAATAACCAAAACTTGCCCCCAAAATCAAACTTTGATGGAGATATATTTAATTAAGTTCTTAAACAGGGGAGTATATGCTGAAATCAAAACACTAAACATTTTCATAAGAAATGACGCCATATGTACGTAATGACATCACAAACATGACTTAAATTTCAGTTTTTTATGAATTTTACAGAAAAATGTACATATTTTGTCGATATTTTGAGTAAAAGTCACCGAGCGCATGTGTGTTCAGGATCAATATTTTCATATAATGTGTAGAATGATAATATCAATGAAATATGTCAATATTGTTCGTGAACAAACTTGCACTCTATAAATTTCAAAGCTAAAATTGTTGTAATTTTGTCCATTTTGTCCTCTTTCCGAAAAAGGATATAAAATCGAACTAGTTTGTGACGTCATAAAAACAAAAACTGTGAATACACTGCTTTGAAACTATAATATTTTCTGTTAATTCATATTTCTCATACATTTTTATGAATTCAGCACATTTCAGGAAATATCCAAAATTTGACTTTTGTGGGGGCAAATATATGTTATATACTGCATATACATATGTAGTTCTTTTAAAAATGATTTATAAGATATATTTCTATACAACCAAATATGAAGTATTATATAAGAAAGCATTATTGTACAGGACGATAATAATTAAATTTTGCTTCATTCAAAGCTTATAAAAAGTTCTTCCATCGCATAAATAAACAAAAGAAGTTTATGAATGCTTTATTTTTCTGTCATTGCAACAGTTAATTACAAATTAGAAAAAAAAGAATTGCAATGTCAGACATGCAGCTCATATTTCTTTAAATAAAGCCATAAAATGTCAAAAGTAGGTCAATGTGACCTACTTTTTAGTAGACATTCTCTTAAAATCCAAGGTACATCAACTGACAAAGTTTGATGATTCTAAGCCAATAAGTATCTGAGGTATTCAAGAGTAGGTCACTGTGACCTACTTTTTGGTCGTCACTCTCCAAAAACTCGAGATACATCAACTCACAAATTTGATGACTCTTAACCAATATATACCAGAGATACTTAAATAAAACCATAAAATGTCAAAAGTAGGTCACCATGACCTACTTTTTAGTAGACATTCTCTTTTAACCCAAGGTACATCAACTGACAAAGTTTGAAGCCAAGAAGTACCTGAGATATACAAAAGTAGGTCACAGTGACCTTCTTTTTGAACCCCACTCTTCGAAAACCCAAGATGGATCATGCATCAACTGACAAAGTTTGATGATTCTAAGTCCATACCTACCAGAGACACCTAAATAAAGCCATCGATTGTCAAAAGTAGGTCACTGTGACCTACTTTTTGGTCTTCACTCTCAGAAAAGCCAATATCCATCAACTCACAAAGTTTGATAAATTTAAGCCACAAAATACCAAAGATACTTAAATACAGCCATAAAAAGTCAAAAGTAGGTCCTTGTAACCTACATTTAGGTCAACATTTTTTGAAGTTCCGAGATGCATCTCCTGATTAAGTATTATGATCGTGGGTCTGAAGGTAATCAAGAAATGCCTTTCAAACAATTAGAAAACAAAGGCCTGCAAAGTTCAAAGAGAAAGTCACAGTGACCTTCTTTTTCATAAATATGTTTTAGGTCCCAAGATGCATCAACTTACAAGATTTGATGATTCTAAACCTCTCAGTGTCTGAAATAATGGGATTAAATGTTTTAAAAAGGATAAGTCATCAAGTTCAAAAAGTAGGTAACGGTGACCTTCTTTTAAGTTAACGTTGTTCAAAGACCAAAGACACATCAACTGACAAAGCTTGATGATCATAGGCTTTAAAGTGTCCAAAATATGCCTTCAAACCAATTTGAAAACAAATGACTGCAAAATTTTAAAAGTAGGTCATAGTGATTCACATTTCACATGATGTGGAGTCCTAAGATGCAACAACGTACAAGATTTGATGATCCTAGTCCGTATAGTAAACAAAATATAAACAGTTTTAGTTAATTGTAGATTTAGGTCACCTTTGAAGTGACCTTGAGACCACGCCCTTTGCCCCAGGGTTATTCCCCGTGCAATTTTTAATTTTTAATTTTCGACATATCCTAATCCTTGTATGTAAGTTTGGTGAAAATCTGCCTGGTGGTTCTGGAGAAGATTTTTTAGCAACTAGTACCTTTTTGTTTTGATAATTATCTCCCCTTGTTTAAGAGTCCCAACCTTTATTTTACTATATATGGTAGCCCTTGGGCCATGGATACTGTGACAAATTTGAGACTGATTGGTCAAAGGGTTCTTGAGTTATGGCCCATATTCTAAAAAGTTTACGTACACAGCACAAATGGCCATAGCATTAGCTCTTTGAGCCTTTGGCTCAGAAGAGCTAAAAATGCATATACATGTATCATGATTTGAAGTAAAAAGATGATTTTTATCAAGAAATATACCTTCTCTGTTTTATTCTCACAGTGTGTACCAACCAGGATGACAGGAGCCTTATCACTGCTGTACTGGTGTATGGACTTCATCCAGAACTCAAGATAATCTGAAAAACAAAGACAGATTTGGCTGTAAGAGTTTTCATTAAGATTGCAGGAAATCATGACAGAACACCTGACCCAGGGGCCAAGAAATTGACAATTTTGGAAGAGGCATCCTTTCTAATCATAACAATGTTCATAGTTCATTGGTTTAATACACAGGAGCAGTTAAAAAGATTTTTAAAGATTTAATGTATTTTCACTATATAATCAACCCCCGCTTCACCAAAACCCCTGACCCAGGGACAGGGGCCATCCAATTTAAAAATATGGTTGAGGCAATCTTGTTGATAATAACTATATAGTAGGTTAATCTATTTAATACCAAGGAGCAGAGGAGAAATTTTTTAGGAATTTATTAATGCACTTTCATAATATGATCAATAGAGCCCGCTCTAACACCACGACCCCCAACCCAGGGGTAGTAAAATCAACAAATTTGGAAGAAGCACTCTTGCTTATTATAACTATATTCTTAGTTTGTTTAATATGAGCAAAGAAGATCTTTGAAGAATTATGTATTGTTATGTCCTGTCGCATGATATTACTGTCAACTATTCTATTTGCAAAATTTATGTATATTCTACTATAACCTTATATTGTTTTATCAACATGATGTCACTGCTGTATGTTTTTGAAGCACCTAATTATCAATTGTACTAGTATAATCATGATGTCAATGTTACCAACTATATTTACAATAGAGCTACTTTTTACTAAAAACATACACTATATTATATAAGTTTATGCTTGATATATCTACTTAACAAAATTACTCTTGATTTACCTATTATACATGTATAAATTTTGTTACCGATCCAGGGAGCCCCTGGCACCCCAGGTGAGGTATATGATGAGGGCCTCTGCAGAGGTGATGCCTCAAATATCAAACTATGTATGTATTTGAAATAAAATCTTTTTATTAAAAAAAAAAAAGAAAAATTATGTATTTTTACTATGAAGAAGGATATGGAGATTACGAACAGTATTCAATCTCAAAGTCCATTAAACAATATACAAAATAAGAGCAGAGCAAACATGGACCTCCGAAACATAAGAGGTGGGATCAGATGCCATGGATGAGTGAGCATCCCCTGCTGACCTGTCACACCCTCCGTGTGCTCATTGTCATGATCAGGAAATAATGGGAAAAAAATAAATCTGTCATCAATTCAGTGTATAAATAATGGACTAACACATAGAGCCCCATTCTTACACCAGAACTCCTGACCCAGGGGCCATGAAATCCATAATTTTCAAAGAGGCATTCTTGGTAATCATAACTATCTACTTGGTTAGTTTTTCGCTCCACTAGTCTCTACTGGTCAGAGACCAGAAGAGCTTATGCGATAGTAAGCTGTCTTTCGTCCGTCTGTCTGTCTAGCTGTCCGTCTGTCTGTCTGTAAAAAAAATTTTAATACGCTACTCCTCCTACAGTTTTGGTCTGATTTTAATATAGCTTGGCACACAAGTAGTCTACACTAAGATACATAAATTGTGCATTGGTTTTGGATTTCTGCGAACGGTGTTGCCATGGTTACAAAAAAAGAATTTTCTGTGAAATTTCTATAAAACGCTACTCCTTCTACAGTTTTGGTTTGATTTCAATATTACTTGGCACACAAGTAGACTACACTAAGATACACAAGAAGCCCATGGGCCTTATAGTTCACCTGAGTATCATGTAACAACTTTCCAGCAATTGTATTTGGTTCGTGTTTTAAATCAAAAGCCATGAAATTCACAAATTTTGAAAGAGGCACCATTGCTTATCAAAGGGCAGATTTCAAAGCATTAATTCAATTTTAGTCAAAGAACCCCCCCAGGTACCCCTGACCCAGCAGCCCTGAAATTATCTATTTTGAAAGAGGCCCCTTTATTCATTATAAGGCCAGCATTTTTTTATGCTTAGGTTTAGTTATGAACATGAGAATAAAAAAGTCCCGAAGGGGAAGGAAATAATTTTTCTTTAATAAATTACTAACATTTGTACATTCTTTTTTATGCTATCCTAATAGGCTCCTTACCACTGGGCACATAATGCTTACAAATAGGAAAGTAGAACATTTAATTGATTATTTCATCATCTGCCAGTTTGGGCCAGTTATATAAATTTGTAATGTTGATTAATTTTTTTTTTTTTAAAAATCAATTCTATAAAAGTCTTTCAATATATATTCATTTTTTTAAATATGTGTAATGTGAATGTGTAGACATTGTTTTAAAATTTACTATTATAAAACACACAGGGAGTATTGGGGAGTAGGGTCTTCTCAGATCTAGCTTCATTTACCCATCGTAAAACCGGAAGTGTCAGTTCGTAAATTTGAAATCTTGATCCTGACTCATATTAGACATCGGAAAAAAAATGTTTTATTTTTTCTGAAAATTCAAAACCTTGAGCGGGGGGTTTGTAAAACTAAAAATAAATAAATCCTGGCCTTAAATATGTAATTAGATCATTAGCATATTAACCAGGAGCAAAGATTAAGATGTTCAAAGAATTCATGCTTTTCACTATATAATCATTATAATTAGAGCCCAACACTAAAACAAGAACCCCTGACCCGGGGGCCATAAAATTCAAAATTTTGGTAGAGACACTTTTGCTTATCATAACTATGTACTTAGTTTGTTTATTTAATACCCAGGAGCAGAGAAGAAGATTTTCAAAGAATTCATGTATTTTCACTATATAATCAATATCTAGAGCGCCGCCCTAACACCAGAACCAATGACCCTGGGGCCATAAAATTCAGAATTTTGGTAGAGGCACTCTTGCTCATCATAACTATGTACTTACTTGGTTTATTTAATACCCAGGAGCAGAGAGGAAGATTTTCAAAGAAATAATGCATTTTAACTACCTACTTATTTAGCCTCGCCCTAGCACTAGAACCCCTGACCCATGAATTTCACAATTTTGGTAGAAGACTCATTGCTGATTCCAATCATGCAAACAGTTTGACTGCTTGTTGTCCAGGTGTAAAGAAGATTTTTTAAAAATTTCATTAATTTTAGTGGCTTTGGTCCCACTTTTCAGGTCCCAATGGGGCAGGGATTATGAAATTCACAATTTTTGTTCCCTTACATTCATAGATGCTTTGTGCTAAATTTGGTTGAAATTGGTTCACTAGTTGCAGAGAAAAAGCTGAAAATGTTCAAATGTTAACACACGACAAACGACGCAAGACGACGGACGAAAACTGATAGCAATATGTCACCTGAGTTTACTCGAGACTTCTAGATTTAATTTTCAAAGAAATAATGAACTTTTACTACATGATCTATGTAGCCCCACCCTAACATTTGCACCCCTGACCCAGGGGCAATGAATATCACAATTTTGGTAGAGAACTCAATGCTGATTACAATTGTGCAAACAGTTTGACCGTTTGCTGCCCAGGGGGACAGGGACCATGAAATTTACAAATTTTGTTTCCTTTCTCCCATTGATGCTATATAACAAATTTGGTTGAAATGGTTCAGTGGTTCCAGAGAAGAAGCTAAAAATTTTCAAAAGTTTACAAACGATGATTGACGTTCGACAAGTTTACTCAGGTGACCTAAATATTCCAAATTCAATGTGCAGACAGGTTCAGAAAACACAAAAAAAATTGATTACATGTCCATAACATTTATCTATGAAATAATGTTTTATCAGTTCTAATGCTGTGCTTGAAAAAATAATTAAAATTTTACCTCTGTTTTTCCATTCCTTATAAACGGAGCATTCCTGACAACACACCTCTTCTCCAACCGTATCATCAAACTTTTTCTCCATATTCAGCACCAGAATGAAGAATGCCCGTGGACTCAGAAAAATCTGGTGTGAGGCATAATATGCACACTGTCCTGCAAAGTCAGTCATTGTAATTTTCTTATCTGAAATATTTTTTGCATCAATCTGCAAATTTCCTGAAATTCCTGCATTATTTGGTCCAAGAATATCATTGCTTTCCTTCGTAGCTTCTGCTAAATTTGAAGTTGATATGGCACCTTGTGGTGGAGAGAATGAGGTAGATTTAATGTCGGTATCATCTCGTGATATCTGTCCTCTGTTTGATGTTTGAATCTTATCGCCCTCATCATCAACTAGTTCCATTTTCCCCTGAGTTTTCGCATCATCAGCTGCATTTTCCAAATGAGGTTCAGGAACACTCAGTGGCATATCTTTTTTATCAAATTTAAGTTTAAAGCGCTGTTGTTGGCTTGAAGAATTTGCTGTAAATAAACATAGGTAATCAGAGATTACAGAGCTCACCTCAACGAATGTTGTCTTTAAGTAAGGCAAAGTCACACAATTAACCAACAAGAAGTGTACATTCCAAAAATGAAAATATTTAAGCAATTTTAATCTGATTTTGAAATAGAGCTACATAAAAAATTTAAACTAGTTCTTCTTCATGAAAATGTAATTAAAATCCAGCATCTGAAGCAAATTTGAGAGTTTTCATCTCTTGATGCAACATTTGTGCAAGTTTGGTTTATACAATGTTATATAAGCCTTATAGTTTTTTGGTAATAGACCTGCACCCATAACTTTTACCTGGTCTATTATCTGAAAATGTATGTCGAATTCAGCATCCGAAGCAATTCCATTAGTGTGCATCTTTAGATGTATCATCCATGCAAGTTTGCTCATTACAGGGCTCATAGTTAATTGGAAATGAAACATGCATCAAAAACTAACATTTTCACTCATCAACAAAAAGTAGGTCAGATTCAGCATCCGAAGCAAGCCCAGTAGTATGCATCCTTATATGTATCATCCACGCAAGTTTGGTCATTAAAGAACTCATAGTTACTTGGAAATGAACTTTAACCTATTCACTCAACTGGAAAATGTAGGTCAGATACAGCATCCGAAGCAAGCCTGGTAGTATACATCCTTATATGTATAATCCATGCTAGTTTGGCCAACAAAGGGCTTATAGTTACTTGGAAATGAAACCTGCACCAAAAACTTTAATCTGTTCACTCAACCAGAAAATGTAGGTCAGATTCAGCATCCGAAGCAAGCCTGGTAGTATGCATCCTTAGATGTATCATCCATGAAAGTTTGGTCAACATAGGGCTTATAGTTACTTGGAAATGAAACCTACACCAAAAACTGCACCAAAAATGTTAACCTGCTCCAAAAACATTAACCTGGTCATTCCTTTGCTGAAATTGCAGCATCTGAAACTTTGACTGGTACAATGAAACACACTAGAACCATTTTCCATGCATGTCTTATCAATATAGGACATAGAAGTACTTAAAAAGAAAACTGCTCCAAAAAAACTTAACCTTAACCTGGGACGCCGACGCCGACGCCGACACCGACGCCGACACCGACACCGACGCCGACGCCGAGGGTATTACAAAAGCTCCCCCAACTTCGTGAGGTGAGCTAAAAATGAATACATTTTAAAGGCCTTCTCACTTTTTTGGTCCCTGTAAATAGACCCCTAGTCTACTTTAAATAAATCTGAAACTAAAAATATAAATATGTAGATGTATTACGAGCACTGAACTCAAAATAATGATATTCACAGATATCATATGAGTATGATCCATGTTTATTCAAGAAATAAGATATCATTTTTAGAGTTTCATTGGCTTATGATATGACGTCGCTCATGTGATCAAATTTTCAGGCAGTATAGTAGATTTGATCACGTACCGACTTCATGTCATAACCCAATGAAACTCTAAACAAGAGGCCTTCAAGGCCTTATAGGTCACCTGAGTATCATGTAACAACTTTCCAACAATTTTATTTGGTTCGTGTTTTAAACCAGAGGCCATGAAATTCACAATTTTGAAAAAGGCACCATTGCTTATCATAATTATACACATAGCATGCATACTCTAATTACTTAATATCCCGAGGTAGATCAGTAAAGGAGAGAAAATGCACTTTCACTTTATAGCCAGTTGTGCACCCCACCCCACAGGAACCACTGACACTGGGGCCTCATATTTCAAAATTTTAGAAATTTTACAGTGTATCATAAATTTTATTTCATCATAAATGGCTGATAAATACCAAAGATCAGATTTGAAAGCATTAATTTATATTTATACTATGTAACCCACCAACCCCCCATTGATACCTCTAACCCAGGGTTTATAAAATCAACCATTTTGCTAGATGCACTTTTCTTCATCATAGATATATGTACTAACGGTATATTTTTGGCATAATACCCAAGAGCAAAGGAAAAGTCTTATAAAGAATTAATGTATTTTAAACTATTTAACCAAATGAGCCCCACACCTGAAACAGAGGCAATCAAATTCACAATTTTGGTTGAGGCATTCTTGCTCAATATAATTATATACTTACTTAGTTTATCTAATATCCAGGATCAGAGAAGATCTTTGAAGAAATATTGTATTTCCACTAATAATCAATAAAGCCCTACCCTAACAACAGAACCCCTAACCCAGCAGCCATAAAATTCACAATTTTGGAAGAGGCAATTTTGCTCATCGTTACTTTGTACTTAGTTAGTTTATTTAACACCCAGAAGCAGAGAAGAAGTCTTTCAAAGAATTAATGTATTTTCACTATACAGCAAATTTTGTTTTATAGTACAAACACAGTTATTGCGAATTCATGGAATTCACAGATAACTTATCATGGATCCCCAGCTATATAAATTTAACAAAATCCTTAATCAAATATATATATATAGGTATAGCTAAGTAATTTTATAGGTCCCAGTGACTTTGCTATAACCAAATTTTACTATATAATTTAAAGAGCCCTGCCCTCACACCAGTATCCCCAATCATGGGGCCATCAAATTCACAATTTTGGAAGAGGCATAACTATATACTTAAAGTTAGTTTATTTAATAGAAGATTTTCAAAGAATTAATGTAGTATCACTATAATAATCAAAAAAGACCGCCCCAACTCCAGAACCCCAGATCCTGTGGCCATTAAATTCAATAATTTGGAAGAGGCTCTCTTGCCTGTAACATATGTAACCATGTACTTAGTTAGATTATTTTATACACAGGAGCAGAGAAGATTTTCAAAAACAAGAGACCCATGCGCCACATTGCTTGCCTGAGAAGCTTTGACCATTCTGTTCTTTACCAGATTTCCCCTTGTAATACATATTGTGACCCCATTCTACCCCACTGATCATTATTTAGACAACTTGAAATCTACACTACCATGGATGTTTTGCTTCCCCATTGTAAAACTTTGATTCCCCATTGTGGCCCCACCCTACCCCCGGTGGTCATGATTTGAACCATTAAGAATCTACACTAACCCGGGATGCTTCCACATAAGTTTCAGCATTTCTGGCCCAGTGGTTCTTCAGAAGAAGTTTTCATAAGATTTTTCTTCTATATTTCTGTGAAAACTTTGTTTCCCCATTGTGTTTCTGCCCTACCCCTGGGGGTCATGATTTGAACAATTTAGAATCTGCATTACCCCAGGATGCTTCCACGTAAGTTTCAGCTTTTCTGGCCCCACATCTTCGCTAGCCAAGGATTTCTGATACGCTGCTCTCCTCATAAACCATTGGCCTACGGTGTTTAAAGAAATTGGGATTTTTTTCAAGAGTTCTAATTGGATTTCAGTACACCCAGGTCGACCAATCAGCAATTGTTTTTTGTAAATGACGATATTTGCGCTCGGGGTACATCTTCACTCTTTAATCTCGGAAATGAAAAACGCAAGTAAACAATGATCCGTAAGATAACATTCAATTCTATGAATAGCCATGGTGTCATCCAATATCTTCTAAATATGTGATTAAGAATCTATATTGAAGATTCAGATTTGTTCTATAAATAATGAATAAACATAACTCAATTATTGCTTCTTAATTATTTTTGAAAAAAACTTCGATTTAATTTTTTTAACACGTGTCTTTATTTCTGGCGATGACACAATCTGTGCGTACCTTATAGATTCGAGATCACGTGACTGAAAGCAATCCCGTCTTTTGACTTCACCGTAGGCCAAGGGTTTATGAGGAGAGTAGCGTATCAGAAACCCTTGGCTAGCGAAGATGTGGCCCTGTGGTTCTTGAGAAGAAGATTTTTTAATGACCCCACCCTATTTTTGTCTTTTCTTAATTATCTCCCCTTGTGAGGGGATTTGGCCCTTCATTTTAACAATTTGTATTCCCCTTAACCCAAGGATGCTTTGTACCAAGATTGATTAAAATTAGTCCAGTGGTTCATGAGAAGAAGTCGAAAATGTGAAAAGTTTACAGACGGACAGACAAACGGACGGACAACAGACAAAATATGATCAGAAAAGCTCACTTGAGCCTTCGACTCAGGTGAGCTAAAAATAATGCAATTGCACTATATAATCTATATAGCCCCATCCAAGCACTAGAACCCCTGACCCTGGGGCCATGAATTTCACAATTCTGGTAGAGGACTAAATTCTTATTACATTTATGCCATCAGTTTGACTGCAAGATGTCCGGGAGTAAAGAAGATTTTTTAAGATTTCATTAATTCTAGTGATTTTGGTCCCACCCCTCAAGCCCCAATGGGGGCAGGGACCATAAAAATTCACAATTTTTGTTCCTTTTTACCCATTAATGCTGTATACTAAATTTGGTTGAAATTGGTTCAGTGGTTTTAGAGAAGACACCGAAAATGTTCAAATGTTAACACACGACACAAGGCGGACAATGACGGACGAAAACAGATAGCAATAGGTCTCCTGAGTGGCTCAGGCGACCTAAAATATTATTTTATTTCTTATATTTATATTTTATGTTTTGATCATGTTACAAAGAAACTAAGTGGACCAACAGACCAACCAACAGCAGCAAACTAATATGCTCTCTCTTCTTCAAGAGGGGCATAAAAATCTGTCTCCCTTTGAAAGAAGGTGGGGCCTTAAGTTTAACAACGTAAATCATATGTTGAAATTGACTCAGTGGTTCTGGAGAAGAAGTTAAAATTGTTGAAAAGTTTTAAAGAACAACATTGACAACAAGGGAAAATGCATAAATTTTAATAAGATAAGCTCATTTGAGCCTCCGGCCCAGGTGAGCTAAAAGTTTACAGTTACTACACAATGGCCATAACATTCACTTTTGTGAGCAATTGGCTCAGAAGAGCTTAATTCGGTCCATTAGTTTACATAGTATTTAGTCATTTTTTTTTTCAAAAAGTTCATACTGTGTGACTTAATATGACTCTAGTGAAATGATCCATGATCCAATTCCATCATACAATTTAGTAATACATGTATTCATCACAATCAATGAAAACAAATGAATAAAGAATACCTTGGATGCTATCCTTCACATCAAAGACATCAGTGTGGATATCAACTCCTCTGGTTGAACTGATATTTTTCTTTATTTCTTCCAGGTCAATGCCCTTAAGTCTCTCTAACAATGTGGTTTTCCCACTACCAGCACACCCTATTATCATTCCAGAGGCATGGTACATGGTTGTCTTCCCTTTCTTTAAATTCTCAATGAAATTCTTCACAGATTTATCTCCCCTTAAGATGATCTGCATCGGTATTCCAACTGTAATGACAAAATACTAGTAAAACGGAGCTAAGCTGCAGATCTGTAGCATTACATTTTTATATATTTGTCTTAGACCATAATGCTACAGATCTCCTAATGCAAAAAAGTTGCAATATACGGCAAACCCTTGGGTCATGGTCAATCTTTGCGTGAAATGAGAACATACCAAGTTTATCCGTAAGAAAGATATGGACCAGAAACAAATCATAAAATTTTTCTTCCAGTGACCTTGAACTTCTCCAAATGACCTTGAGTCAAGATTATGATACACCCTTAGGTCATGGGCAATCTTTTTGTGAAATGAGAACCTACCAAGCTTATCCATAAGAAAGATATGGACCGGACATGAATCATAAAATTTTTCTTCCAGTGACCTTGAAATTTCCCAAAATGATATTGGGTCAAGGTCATGACAAACCCTTGGGTCATAGGCAATCTTTGTGTGAAATGAGAACCTACCAAGTTTATTCATAAGAAAGACCTGTAGATCATGGATATGGACCGGAAACGAATCATGATTTGTTTTCTTTCAGTGACCTTGAAGTTACCCAAATGACCTTGAGTCAAGGTAATGACACACCCTTGGGTCATGGGCAATCTTTGTGTGAAATGGGAACTTACCAAGTTTATCCATAAGAAAGATATGGACCTGACACGAATAATGACATTTTTCTTTCATTGTCCTTGAACTTCTCAAATTGACCTTGGGTCAAGGTCATGACACACCCTTAAGTCATAAGTAAACTTTGGGTGAAGTAGTAGATTGTAATATTTTAGGAAGAAAAACATGGACCGAAGATATTTGCACACACAGACGGACAGCTGGACAGATAGCTAGACAGACGGACAAGGTGATTCCTATATAACCCCCCCCCCCCCCAACTTTGTTTGTGTGGGGTATAAATAGGATCTATAAGCTTATATATATAGTTATAGATGAAATCTTAGACAAATACATGTAATTCATTTACTTCTTTTGTTAAATTTTATCCGAGTAACTGGCTGAAAATAGACTTACCTTTCTTAAATACAACTTCATGGATTGACTGGTCCTCCATCGTTGGGTGCGTGAAAATATCTACTCCCAGACGTTTTAAAAATTCCTCATTTTTATCTGGTAGTAACCAACAGCAAACCTCGTCTTCTCTTCTCCGATAATTCCATGATCTACAGTACTCAGCTACGTTTTCTTTCTCTGCCCCAGTCAAGAAAACTTCAGAAAAGCCAGATCTCTTTGAGAATTTCAGGAAACTGATATTTTTGAAGAGTTCATTAGAATAACTGATCTCTGATTCATTAAGTTTCAGGATAGGTTCGTATTTTTCTAAATCTTTAAGAGCAAATGGCTTTGAGATTTCCTTCAAATGAAAACTTTTGACAACGGAATTATATTTTGTCATCCAGTTTTCGTCTTTCATGTTTATTTTGTAAGAATTGGAAAGAAGAAGGCACATCAAAAGTTCATCTCCGTCTACAAATAAACAAGAAATATATACAGATAATTGATTGATTGAATGTTTGTTGTATTACGTCCCATTGGAGAATATTTCACTCATGTAGAGGCTTCACCATATACCGGTGAAATTCTTCAAATTTTGACCTTAACTCGGCATGTAAGGCCATTGAGTAGTGAGGGTTCTTTATTGTGCCAACGCCTGCCGCTGACAAGGGACCTCAGTTTATAAGGTCTCATCAGAAGGACCTGTAACTTTCACTTCATGTGCCGAGCACATGGCAAAGGAACTTTTACTATCCATTTTATCGACTTACTGGGTCAGTCGCAGTTGAGATTCGAACTCCTGATCACAGGAGTTTCACCATAATAAATTTGGTTTGGACATAATCGTACAGACGTAAATGAACAGCTAGATAGACAAATAACAAGGTGATCTCCATATACCTCCTTTATTTTTGTTACAGACAAACTTATAGACAATGAGACAGATAATTAAATGGATGGGCCTACAATCGTTCATCAGATTACTTATTTGGTGTTTGGCTCAGGCCATGAAAGGTCATAGTAATAAATATCTTATTTCAATTGATAATTAAAGCGGAAGGAAAGTCATTCTTTAAAATATATTTCATTTACTACATGTATCAAATTCTTAAATAGCTTCAAACTCATACCTTTTATCCTATGAATGCTGTCAAACAATGTCTCTATATTTTTAAGGTCATGTCTGCTGTGATCCTCAGAGCTGGTACACTCCAGACACAAGGGAACACCACACAGGGTACAGAACTGGTCCAGGGGAATTCTGGGATGGTTTCTACATTTGATGTTCTCCAGAGGGACTCCTGTTAGAAATAGAAGTTTCATATTGTAAATAATTATTCAATGCTGATAAATCTTCTCAAAACAAATTCATTTTGTTAACGTTTTTTAAATATAACAAATTTATCGATTATTATGATATTGATTATTGAAGTATATTGGAGTAGAAAATTTTTGGAATGGAGTCCAGACAATCTATATATAACATGTATTTAAATTTATTAGAAAAAATATATGTGATATATGCCAAGATATACAGAGGAAGAACTTTTTGTCAATGGTGGTGATGAAAGGTCACAGTGACTATAATCTATTCTATGATATAAAATGATTATGTAATTGTATGGGAATTTATTTACTCCAATAATTGACATACATAAGATACATTACAAACAATATGAAAATAGGATCAATTATTAAATGTCATATAAAATGCTATCAATATTAGAATAATGCATATCAAATACATGTTAAAGGTATAATTTACTAGGCACTCTTTGAGTATGACTATAAATTGATTTTCTAAGACTTGCCAACATAACTTGGGGTCACGTTACACCTTAGATCAAGCCATTCTTAAAAAAAATGTTTGTTTGGAATTGCCGCCTTCAGGATTTCAGACACAGGAGGGAGGGAGGGAAATTATTTTTTTTTAATGGAAGGTAAATTTAATTTTTATTATAAAAATCTCAGTAAACAGTAAATACATATACATTTTCTTACTTTTAAAAAAAAGTACCTACCATCAACAATAAAACCTAATTTTACATAGGTCTGACATGTGATAAATGTAATGGGCGAAAAAATTGACTAAATTAAAAAAAATCTTCCTTCTTTTGGTCAATAAAATTTTTCAGGAGGGGGGCATTTCAATGAGGCGGGAGGCAATTCCAAACAAACTATAATTTTATATTTGCCTCAAATTATAAGCTTTTCAATCATCACATAGATGACCAATCAATGTTAAATTGCTTCAATAAAACATCCATGGCCAGTGTACTTTGAATTAAAAATGCACTTTAACAAAGTACTGATGACCTTAGCCAAACTCACATGACCTATAAGAGTTATAATATTCCACAATTCAACCTTTGTGTCAAGGAAGATTTCCTCACACAACTCCAATGAAATTAACAAGGACACCCCTTTCCCAATTAAAAACACAAAACAGTGATACACATAATCTTCAGGGTGGGTCAAGGGTGTACCGAAAATATAAAATAAATTTTAATGCATTAATCCAATTATTTGCTCATAAATAGTGTGTATGCAGTCTTCATGTTCAGTCGTTTAAGTTCAATAAGTTCGTTTAGGTTCACAATAATGAAAAACATAACTTGAACTAGAACAATCATACCATACATTACCCCCCCCCCCCCCCCTCCCTCAATCCAACCCCCATACCCCCAGCCTACCTCTATCAATATATGTAAACCACAGAAATCAACCCTACATATTTCTGTCACTGACCTTCAATGCTTGAATAACAGTGTACATATAAAACACTTTAAGTGCATTATCAGTTAGGGGCTTTCAGTCTCTTAAATTCATGTAATTGGGATACATATGGTTACAAATGAACAGAATAAATCTAATGATAAATATACATTTATTTCCTTCTTCACCATATCTTGTAATTACATTTGATACAGGCAGTAATAATAAAATTACATATTCTAGTTTCATGGGCAAACTATTTTAAAACAAGATAGTAGGCTGATTTTTTTTTCCAGGAATTATTTTTTACACCTTTATAATGAAATGCCTTAATGGGAGGTAACTTAATTTTTTTCTTCACCTTCAAATACAAGATTGGATTGTCTCCCTTTCATAAGCAAGTTTCTAAAATTGATCACTGTAGTTGTATTTAAGCTTATTCTTTTGTGTCTAAGAAATTACATGTAACTTTTTGTTCATAAAGTTGAAGTGAATCTTTAACTTCATTATTTATTTTAAGCTTGAATACTGTTCAGTTATCTCTATATTTCATCTAGAACTTTCTAATGCACAAAATGTCAACTCAGTACACAGTGTAGATTTACTGAACACCTGCTACAGAAATAAACAAAATGTCACCCCAGTACACAGTGTAGATTTACTGAACACCTGCTACAGAAATACACAAAATGTCAACTCAGTACACAGTGTAGATTTCACCCACATAGGCTACAGAAATACACAACAATTGAACATTCTTAGAGACAGCTGTGTTAATATCACTGGTGTCTATATCTACATGTAACTGTCAACATCAACACAAAATCTCATCTGTTTTGAATGTAGAATTTACTTAAACTGAATACATTATAAAAGAATATTGTAATAATTATAAAATATTTTAAAAATTTAATCACTATCTACTTCTCAAAAAATTATCATACTACACTAATTGTATTTATCGAACAAAAGAACACAAGATTTCAAAAGTTGGTAATTATACCCCCATTGACCTGTTGACAGTATATTGTACAAAAATCCATGAACCAAACATCAATGTACATCATATGAATCAGTGATTGAGGAGTTACACACACCACCTGAACACTATACAATTAATTAAAAACTGGATGTAAATCTATTATTTCTTTTTCATTGTGTCGTTTTATCGTGTTTATCGCCATAAACATTATCTTTAACATCTCTTGGTTGTTGTTAACACATTGAGTGAGTAAACTTAAACACTGGTAAATAAACACTTTAATATATATGTACATGTACTAGTACAGTAACTAGTTATTCTTAAATTACCTCCCTCACATAATGGAGTTATTAATTAGTCCCCTACCGGTGAAACCGGAGGGGACTATAGGTTTCCTCTGCGTCCGTCCGTCCGTCCGTCTGTCCGTCCGTCTGTCTGTCCCCGTCAGTCTGTCCCACTTGGTTTTCCGCACTTTTTTTCTAAACGCTTGCAGATATTGAGCTGAATTTTATTACGTGAGTGTATCTTAATGAGATACAGATCAAGTTTGAATTTCGTTTCGCTTCATTGATTTTTGACAAAATTATGGCATTTTGAATATTTTTCATTCCCACTTGGTTTTCCGCACTTTTTTTCTAAACGCTTGCAGATATTGAGCTGAATTTTGGTACGTGAGTGTATCTTAATGAGTTACAGATCAAGTTTGAATTTCGTTTCGCTTCATTGATTTTTGACAGACTTATGGCATTTTGAATATTTCTCAAAATCGCTTAATTAAGATCGAGTTCGAACTGCGTTAACTTCCGATTGTCGACAAAATTATGAAGCGAGGAAAAGACGATGGATAAATGAGTTGAATTGTCGTCTTAATGTTTATTATTTTATTAGATTTCAAGGCATTTACAACTTGAAAATCTTTCAGTTTAACCTTGGACATGACTATTGCACATTAAAAAATGATATCCTGAAGAAAAAAGGGAAACCGGTAGGGGACATGTATTGCTTATGCAATACTCTCAGAATGCTTGTTAGTATAGATGTTATAATTGTACAATACAATAAAACAAACTACAATGTTACTTACCAGTCAGAGAGTCTGTATCTACCACTCTGTATAGGTTGACTGTGTTGTTGTACTTTGCCCCTAACCACAGTAGGTGTGTGACATCATCATAACTCAGGCCGTGTGGTTTGTCTATCCTGTGTTGTGATGTCTGTATCTCTGTCAGATAGTGACCCTCACTATCTAACATCTGTACTGACTCGGTGTAACCATCACACACCAGGATGTGTGACAGCGCGTCAGTACAGATTCCACGTGGTGTTAGTCGTGATCCTGGTGGAGGACCTGTGTAGGAGAATCGGTAATTACCGTCACGATCTGTCACCACTACACCACGACTATAGTCAGACACAATAACATCTCCATTGCGGTTCTCTGTAATGTAGAGAGGATCTCTATACAGTTCCTGGCCTGTGATGTTGTTGTGCTGTATGGTCTGGATGTTTTCTCCTGTGGAGTTATACCGCACTACCTTGGCTGTAAATAATGTATTAGTATTCTTCATCCCGACCAGCAAGTCTCCAGTGAAGGGAGAACTGTAGACACACTGTGGTCTCCATGGTGATGTGTTGTACTGTATTATTGTTGTCTTTTCTTTGTTCTCTGTAGACAGTTTATTGATGTTTAATTCACTGTCTATATAAATTAGATCACACTCACGGTTCACAGTGTGTCCTCCCAATACATCACTACATATATCTGTCACACGATGAAGTTCTTCCCCTTTAGTGTTTGTCAGTATAAGATTGCCATAGCCATCACTGATCCAGAGCCGGTCTGATGTAACACGGGAAATGTGACTACACCCTCTAACACCAGACACGGTGAGAGATTTCTGGTACACACCTCTATACATTATTTACAGCAGACATCTATTACTTTATCCTGGTGTTTTATAAAAGGATCATGTGTTGATTTCCTCAGTCAGGGAGATCTCTCTGTAAATAACAACATTCAAGTTCTAGAATTATCTACATTAGTAACACATCTCTCTTTATATTGTAAGCATTTATCAATGTCTTAGGTTTAATAACATGAATATTGAATTAAGATCCAGATAAACATAAATACCTTTACACTGGGTACTGAATCCTGTACAAATCCCTCTCTTTTGCATCACCATTAGTCTCATCTAAATAATCAATATTGATAAATTGAAACATTCTTGAAAACTGATTAAGGTTTTGACTTCTTAGAAAAGTATAATATGAACTCATTTGAAATATTACATGTCAACTTTTCCAGTAGGATTCAACAACTTCACAGCACACTCAAACATTATAATTTATATTTTCTTTCTACAGTGTGTTGTGACATGGTTATAAATAGTAACAGAGAATTGTATAGCATTACCACACTGATTTCTTGTATCTGGTAAAAACTGTACAGTATGTTATATAAAGTAACAAAGAATTGTATAGCATTACCACACTGATTTCTTGTATCTGGTAAAAACTGTACAGTATGTTATATAAAGTAACAAAGAATTGTATACCATTACCACACTGATTTCTTGTATCTGGTAACAACTGTATACATGTACAGGTAGCCTCCATTCATCTTGTTACTGTGTTCTGTGTAAGAAAAATAAAGAATATATTATTATTCACCATTATTACAAAAATACCTCTCTTCAGCTTATATTATTTAAATAAGAGAAAATTGTGTCTTCATATTGAAATTACAAAATTTGAATGAGAGCTTTTATAAGGATTGAGTGTTTGATTTTAGTAATATTTATTTAAAAACATGTAAAAATTGCATACTGCATATGTACATCTACAAATATACTGCATGTACAAACAGTACTGTACACGTATATGTAGAACATGTGTAGTATTCTGTATGAGTTATAGTTTTTTCCCCACATATACATGGGCATAGGAAGCAAATTGAAAGCGAAAGGGGGGGGCGTAACCCAATAAAAAAGGTAAATCCCAACTTTCAATGCCTATATAATGTCTAATTTTGCAACCACATAGGGAGAGGGGGGACTTCCCACCCCACCCCAATCCGATTCCGACGCCTATGCATATTATATATTGTTAGTATCTCCAATCATTCATAAACATTTTACAGCGATTAAAAATTTGACTTCAGTCTAAATCCGTCTCATGAATCTGGAACCAGAACCCCTTACCCAGGGACAAGGAAATTCACAATTTTGGAAGAGCCACATTTTTTTAATCATAAGCATTTTTAAGGTATGGCAATCAAATGCAGAATTGCTTCTCAGTTAACTGCAACAAGTTGCAACCGATTAACCAGTACGTTAATTGTATTGAAATACATATATTCTTGTTTGAAAAACGCTGATTTTCAACCCTATGTGCAGCGATTTCATTTTTTAAAGTAAATTTAAAGAAAATTTTTGTTCAATTTTATTTTTTCCGACAAACCAATTACAAATTTTATAACTTATTTCCATCATTCCGACCAAATAATTTGTTAACCTGTTACAAATTGCCATCCGTAGTATGTATGTAGTAATTAGTTTGTTTGATACCCAGGGGCAGAGAAAAAAGATTTTCAAAGAAGTTATGCATTTTCACTATATACAACTGTAATAAATATAGCCAAACCCTAACACCAGAATCCTTCATTCTAATGGCCCCAGGTCAGGGGTTCTGGTGTTAGGGCAGGGCTCTTTTGATTATCTGATTGATAATTATCTGATTGTTATCTTAACCTGATTGAAATCGCTGCACATAGGGTTGAAAATCAGCGTTTTTCAAACAAGAATATATGTATTTCAATACAATTAACTGGTTAATCGGTTGAAACTTGTTGCAGTTGACCGATTAGCAATTCTGCATTTGATTGCCATCCCTTAAAAATACTTATGATGAAAAAAGTGTAACTCTTCCAAAATTGTGAATTTCCTTGTCCCTGGGTAAGGGGTTCTGGTTCCAGATTCATGAGACAGACTTAGACTGAAGTCAAATTTTTAATCGCTGTAAAATGTTTATTAATGATTGGAGATACTAACAGTATATAATATGCATAGGCGTCGGAATCGGAGGGGGGGGGGTCTTCCCCTCTCCCTACGTTTTTTGCAAAAATAGACATTATATAGGCATTAAAAGTTGGGATTTACTTTTTTTGTAGGGTTACGCCCACCCCCTCCCCCCTTCACTTTCAATTTGCTTCCTATGCCCATGTATATGTGGGGGAAAAACTATAACACTCATACAGAATACTACACATGTTCTACATATACATGTACAGCACTGTATGTACATGCAGTATATTTATAGATGTACATATGCAGTATGCAATTTTTACATGTTTTAAATAAATATTACTAAAACCAAACAATCAATCCTTATAAAAGCTCTCATTCGAATTTTGTAATTTCAAAATGAAGACACAATTTTCTCTTATTTAAATAAATAAACTGGAGAGATGTATGTTTTGTAATAATGGTGAATAATAATATATTCTTTATTTTCTTTACCTAGAATGCAGTAACAAGATGAATGGAGACTATACAGTTGAACAAACTAATTACTACATACATACTAGCGATGGCAATTTGAAACAGGTTAACCAATTATTTGGTCTGAATGATGGAAATAAGTTATAAAATTTGTAATTGGTTTGTCGGAAAAAATAAAATTGAACAAAATTTTCTTTAAATTTACTTTAAAAAATGAAATCGCTGCACATAGGGTTGAAAATCAGCGTTTTTCAAAAGATTAATCGATTAGGAATTCTGCATTTGATTGCCATCCCTTAAAAATACTTAAATGATTAAAAAAAATATGGCTCTTCCAAAGTTGTGAATTTCCTTGTCCCTGGGTAAGGGGTTCTGGTTCCAGATTCATGAGACAGATTTAGACTGCATGAAGTCAAATTTTTAATCGCTGTAAAATGTTTATGAATGATTGGAGATACTAACAATATATAATATGCATAGGCGTCGGAATCGGAGGGGGTGGGGAGTCCCCCCTCTTCCTATGTTTTTTTGCAAAATTAGACATTTTATAGGCATTGAGAGTTGGGATTTACCTTTTTTGTTGGGTTACGCCCCCCCCCCCCAGTTACGCCCACCCCCTCCCCCCTTCACTTTCAATTTGCTTCCTATGCCCATGTATATGTGGGGGAAAAACTATAACACTCATACAGAATACTACACATGTTCTACATATACATGTACAGCACTGTATGTACATGCAGTATATTTATAGATGTACATATGCAGTATGCAATTTTTACATGTTTTAAATAAATATTACTAAAACCAAACACTCAATCCTTATAAAAGCTCTCATTCGAATTTTGTAATATCAAAATGAAGACACAATTTTCTTTATTTAAATAAATAAACTGGAGAGATGTATGTTTTGTAACAATGGTGAATAATAATATATTCCTTATTTTTTTTAAACAGAACACAGTAACAAGATGAATGGAGGCTACCTGTACATGTATACAGTTTCTACCAGATACAAGAAATCAGTGTGGTAATGGTATACAATTCTCTGTTACTATTTATAACCTTCTCACAACACACTATAGAAAGAAAATATAAATTATAATGTTTGAGTATGCTGTGTAAATTATGAAGTTGTTGAATTCTACTGGAAAACTTGACATGTAATATTTCAAATGAGTTCATATTATACTTTTTTAAGAATTCAAAACCTTCAGCTGTCAATAATGTTTCAATTTATCAAATTTTGATTATATAGATCAGACTAATGGTGAACAGTTGGACCCTACAAGAGAGAGAGAATTGTAAAGGATTCAGTACTCAGTGTATAGGTATTTATGTTTAACTGTATCTTAATATAATTCATCATGTTATTAAAACTAAGACATTGATAAATGCTTACAGTATAAATAGAGACCTGTTCCTGATGTAGATAATTCTGTTACACTGTTGTAATTTACAGAGAGATCTCCCTGACTGAGGAAATCCACACATGATCCTGTTATAAAACATCAGGATGAAGAAATAGATGTCTGCTGTAAATAATGTATAGATTAGTGTACCAGAAATCTGTCACCGTGTCTGGTGTTAGTCGTGGTCTTCACATTTCACACGTGTCACCAGACCGGGTCTGGATCAGTGATAGACAAGGCAATCTTATACTGACAAACACCAGAGGTGTAGAACTAGATCGTGTGACAGATATACCTAGTGATTTTGGAGTACACACTGTGAATTCTAACGGTGATCTAATTTATATAGACAGTGAATTAAACATCAATAAACTGTCTACAGAGAACAACGAAAGGACTACAATAATAAAATACAACACAGCACCATGGAGACTAGCGTGTGTCTACAGCTCCCCCTCCACTGGAGACCTGCTGGTCGGGATGTGTAGAAGTGATACATGGACAGGCAAGGTAGTGCGGTATAACTCCACAGGAGAATACATCCAGACCTTACAGCACGCGTACGACCACAACACAGGTCAGGAACTGTATAGTAGACCTATCTATATCACAGAGAACCGCAATGGAGATGTTATTGTGTCTGACTATCTCCGTCGTGCTGTAGTGGTGACAGATCGTGACGGTAATTACCGATTCTCCTACACAGGACCTCCATCAGGATCAGTACTATATCCACGTGGAATCTGTACTGACGCGCTGTCACACATCCTGGTGTGTGGTTATTACACCCTGTCAGTACAGATGTTAGATAGTGACGGTCACTATCTGACAGAGATACAGACACCACAACACGGGATAGACTTACCACACGGCCTGAGTTATGATGATGACACTAATCTACTGTGGGTAGGGTCATACGACAACAACAGAGTCAACCTATAGCTCTTCACCCCAGTGATCGAGCTTGCAAACAATATCAGCAATGGACAGCTTGATTTTTTCAATGCTTTCATTATCATGGAAACCAACTGCAAATCGTCTCTTCACATCAATATGTTTTTGCAATAATTTCTTCTTCATGTCTAGAGTCTTCCATACTTCTCGGAAAAACAATTCTTTTTCCTAACAAAAACAAAATCCTTATTTAAAAAAATATGTCATGGTAAAGAAATGCTCGTAATCATACAATAATGTTTAAAATTTAGATCCCACAGATTTCATGACACACAAGCTTAAGTATACTTGTACATATTATCTTAAATATTTATAACAGATCAGAAAAACCATTACAAAGTACAATATTTCTGTAAACAGTAAATAACGATATATAAAATTCACTTGTATTCTCAAAAAAGAGAAAATCAAATTATTAATTCTGTGGTTTAATTTATAATATATCCATGAAACCAATAACTTTAAAAAAAACATTGACATTTATGCCTTTTATCTATCTCTGAGGCAAATCATGAGGTATATGAGTAGGTATATAAGATAAAAGGCCCATGGGCCATATCGCTCACCTGAGCAACTCAGCTGAAATAAATTTGTACTTTATTATGTTTTTATATTGACGATCAATAATTGTTTTCTTGTTGTTATGAAGGATTTAACGACTTTCTATGTATTCCTTCATCAAACCTTGATCACCCACTCTACCCATGTTGTAATCATGTTTTGAACAAACTTGAATCTACACTACCTGATAATGGTTCCATATAAATATGAATAATCACAGCTTTGCTGTTCTCTAGAAGAAGAATGTCGAAGTTTTTTTTTTTCTATGTAATCCTTTTTAAAATTTGGATCACCCATTATGGCACAGGCGCGGATCCAGAATTTGGAGTTAGGGGGGGGGGGCGCCAAAATTAGGCAAGGGGTCTGGGGGCCGCCTTGAGGCCCCCAGTTGGTCCAGAGCAAAGCCCTGGTGGGGACCCAGAGGGCGAAGCCCCCGGAAGCTCCTGGATTCTTGAGATTATGAAGGGTTAAAATGAGGTCTTCCAAAGCCCTGGTGGGGGCCCAGGGGGCGAAGCCCCCGGAAGCTCCTGGATTCTAGAGAATTTGAAGGGTAAAAATGAGTTCTACCAAGTAGACATATTTGATTTACGCTAACTTTGGCAATTTTAGGGGGGAGGGGGCGCACGCCGGGTGCGCCCCCCTTAAATCCGCCACTGTGGCACCATCCTTGCCCCAAATTTCACAATTTGAACATTTTGAATCTACACTACCTGAGGATGCTTTCATATTTATAACTTTCGGTTTGCTGTTCTTGAGAATAAGATTTTTAAAGATTTGCTCCATATATTGATTTATTAAACTTTGATACCCCATTGTTGCTGTACCAAACCCCTTCGGGTTATTGGGTAATGATTTGATTAAACTTGAATCTACACAACCAGATGATGCTTTCATATCACATTAGTATTACAAATCATGGCTTTGCTGTTATTGGGAAGAAGATTCTTAAAGATTTGTTCTGTGTATTCCTATAACTACAGTACCGACAGGACACAAGTCACACAACCTAAGAGAAAGCGAACCCAGAGCGCATTCTGGGTTCGCTCTCTCGGTCCGTTTCGGGTTCGCTCGGGTTCCACTAGGACTGATTCTGAACAAACCCGGGCAGCACCCTAAAGACACCCACACTGGACCCCAAACGTACCCAAAGAGAACCAAGAGAGCGAACCCCAAATTCAGTAGTGGTCCCAGAAAGCATACCCAAATTTGTTTTTGCCTCACAGAGCTGTCAACCAGAATAGCGATTCACCAATCAGTGCATTAATCATTCAAAATTGATCTGTCGATTGGGATTAAAGGTCAAATGTGTAAGTGTTACTCTATAAATCCAAACATTATGCATAAAAGCAAAGCGTATCAATGTACAGAGTAAATCTATTAAAATAATTAAAGTATTATTTTACATATATTTATTTCAATTTTCCCGCTGTATCTTATATTTAAATACAGTATTTGTTTTCTTTATATATTTTTGTGCTAACATTATATATTTTAATTGAAATTCTTCAGGTAGAATGTTATGTGTATATTTTACCTATTTGTTTTCTTTAGTTTTTTTTTATTCAGAGTCTAATGATAAATATGAATTGGGTCAATATATCAGTCAATGCATAAAAGGAAAAAAAAAGATCATTAAACATTTTTTGCTAAAAAAAGAGGAGACAACTGGTTTACTTTCATTATCTCGAGATACATCAAAAGAATATGTACGTGCCCTCAATCAATTATTTTATTTCCATTATCTCAATTTATACGTTCCTTTAAATTGTTAAAAATTTACATTAAATTATTGATCTTAGTTGGCATGAAAAAATTCAATGTATATCGTCCTGTACATCTTATACAAGAGGCCCATGGGCCTTATAAGTCACCTGAGGATCAACCAACAATTTTCAAATGATTGAATTTGGTTCATGTTTTTAAGGATTTAGATTGTATAACAGGGCACTTCCGGTAAAAATGACGGCATTTGTCGATGTCGTAACACTGTTTATGTCTTAAGAGTTATCGACTGTCGTAAACAAGCATGGCTTTTTGTCAACACAGCTTGAAAGATGCTGGCATTATACATGTCATCAGAGCAGAGGAAAATAACATAACAGAGGAAAGAACAAATTTTCACCTTTCATTCAGCATTCGTTCACCATTCAGGTGGGAATGTAGAACGTTTAAGGGACTGTAACCACTGACCCATGTGGTCGACTGACGACTAAAGTAAATTTTATCTCAAAATCATCAGGCTCTATCATCATGATTATAATATTATCTGAGAGTTTACAGTTATGATCTTTTAAATGGTCTAGATTTTTTGGTGTTTTAATTTATATTTAAATATTCTTCTTAAGAAATAATTCTAAATTTCATTAATATATCAATATATTCAAATCATGAGAAAAAGTGTTACTAGTTTTCGTATTTTTTTAAATTTTTCCTTCTAATTCAAATCATACTTGCTCCTCAGTTCTGAGCATTAACAAGAATCTGAAATAATCTTTTTTTTAAGAAAATGTCTGGTGAATATTTATTACGTACTTTAAATGTGTAAATACTGCAAATGAAATCTAAACACATTCGGTGTACAATTTGGGTAACTTATAGATGATATGTTATAATTCATCTGTCTGTTAAACATTAAAACTACGATTTAGTAAAAAAGATAAAAAATTAGAAAAATAACTATATAACGCATGAATTTGAAAGGTACTTTGGTTAGATTCTTTCATCAGTTTCACAAGTACACCATTCGATACATTGAAAATCAAGTCAACATCTTTTCTCTCTCTTCTGTTTTGATTTCAAGTTGATATATAATAAAAAAGAATTGCTTAATACCCGTTGAAAATAACTTTTTCGGGATCGAAATTCTGAGAACGGAGAAATAAAAAAAAACAATTATAAATCTACGTCAAATGTACAGATGAACTTTGGAAAATTTATTAATGATCTCCATAATATCATGGTGTACATATACAGTGTACAAATACAACAATGATCGATTCTATTACTGTATTGGAATATATACAAGAGGCAGAGTTACTGATGGGGACACAAAAGCAGGATCTGCTTCACACATGAGTGAAAGCGAACGCTCTAGCAGACCCAGAGCTGACCCCTAACAAACGCAAAGCGAACCTAGAGTGAACTCAAAGCGCACCCAGAGCGGTCTCAACATTTCTGATAGTGAACCCAAAGAGGACCCTGAGTGTACCCAAGAAGCAAACTTGGGGTCCACTTCGGGTTCACTAGGGTTGTGTCCGGTCCATTCATGATTTTGTTTTTCTTGAGAAGATTTTTCCTATGTTAAAATTTGATCTCCCTTAGTTGCCCCATCCGGTTCATGATACAAACTTGAATCTAATATTCCTGATGATGATTTCACTTCTATTTCATCTTTCCTGGCCCTGTGGTTATTGAAAAGATTTTTAAATGATACCATTAATTCTTTTTATAATAATCTCTCCCCTTGGAAAAGAGCGTAGTATTTCATTTGTACAATTTTAAATCCCCTTAACCCAAGGATACTTTATGACAAGCATGGTTGAAATTGGCCTAGTGGTTTTTTAGAAGAAGATGAAAATGTGAAAAGATTACAAAGACGACATTAACAACGACGACGACAGACAACGGTCAAATTTTGATAACAAAATCTCACTAGAGCCTTTGGCTCTGGTGAGCTAAAAATTAATCAAATATTTAAATTTCCTTTGCAGAAAATTTCTATTCACACGTACAGATGCCTTTAGTTTTTTTCAAGTTCCTGCATAGGGAGTTAAATAAAGAAGAGAGAAATAAGGGCTTATTTTGTTAAAATGGGACACCAAAAAAATGTCATGTTTCTTTACTTTTTCAAATGACCTCATCAGAATTATTTTACTACAGAGGCATTACAGTACACTCACCTTTCCAACAATAATATCCATTTTCAACTTTCACTGATTTTTCAATAATTTTTTTATACAATTGATATGAGAATCTGACTAAATACAAGAGGCCCAACGGCCTTGAATCGCTCTTCTGATAAATTGTACAATTTATCACTTTACCGTTCACGGTAGCTCAGTCGGTAGAGCGCTCGCTCCGTGATCGGGAGGTCGTGAGTTCGTATCTCGGCCGCGACTGACCTACTTGTTAAAATTGGTAGCAACTGTTCCTTCGCCATGCGCTCGGCACTTTGAAGTGAAAGTTGCGGGTCCTTCGGATGAGACCTTAAAAACCGAGGCCCCGTGTCAGCGGCAGGCGTTGGCACGATAAAGATCCCTCACTGCTCAATGGCCTTGAGTGCCGAGTAAAGGTCAAAATTTGGAGCCATTCACCGACATACGGTGACGTCTCCATATGAGTGAAAAATTCTCGAGAGGGACGTTAAACAATATACAATCAGTCAATCTATCACTTTCATTTGAAGTCTCTAACCCTAAGTATCGTTAGACCCAACTTTCATCAACTGTCAAAGTTAGATGATTCTTAGCCAATTAGGACTGAAGATATTTTGATAAAGCTATATATACAAAACAAAAAAAAAACAAAAGTAGGTCAAATTGACCTACTTCAAGATTGAAGTCCTCAAAGGACTCAAGATGCATTAAAAGACAAATATTAAAGATTCTAAGCCAATAAGTATTTAATCTATTTAAAAGTAGGTCACTGTGACTGACTTTTTTTGTGTACGTTCTCTAAAAAACCCAATATGCATCAACTGACAAAGTTTGATGAAACTTAGCAAATAAGTACTCAAAATACTTTAACATAGCCATGAAATGTCAAAAGTGGGTCACTGTGACCTTATTTTAAGAAGATGATTTTTGAAACCCCAAGATACATCAACTGACAATGTCTGATGATTCTAAGCCAATAAATACCTGAAATATTCAAAAGTAGGTCACCATGACCTACTTTTTTGTCAGCATTCTCTGAAAACCCAAGATGTATCAACTAAGAACGTTTAATGATTCTTAACCAATAAAATCCAGAGGTACTTACAGTAATATGAGCTGCATTTTTGAAAAATTATTTCGCAGGTGAAATATGCTATTATGATTCATCTGTGTGTAATTCAAACCCTTATGACCAAAAGGCCAAAATAAATTTTAAAAATGATTTATAAGATATATTTCTGTTTTACCAAATATAAAGTATTATATAAGAAAGCTTTATTGTACAGGAAAATAAAAATTCAATTTTGCTTCAAGCAAGGCTTATAAAAAGTTCTTCCATCGCATAAATAAACAAAAGAAGTTTATGAATGCTTTATTTTTCTGTCATTGCAATAGTTAATTACAAATTAGAAAAAAAAAGAATTGCAATGTCAGACATGCAGCTCATATTTCTTTAAATAAAGCCATTAAATGTCAAAAGTAGGTCAATGTGACCTACTTTTTATTTAAGTAGACATTCTCTTAAAATCCAAGGTACATCAACTGACAAAGTTTGATGATTCTAAGTCCATACATACCACATGTACCAGAGACACTCAAATAAAGTCATTGATTGTCAAAAGTAGGTCACCGTGACCTACTTTTTGGTCTTCACTCTCTGAAAAGCCAAGATCCATCAACTCACAAAGTTTGATAAATTTAAGCCACAAAATACATGTACCAAAGATACTTAAATACAGCCATAAAAAGTCAAAAGTAGGTCATTGTGACCTACATTTAGGTCAACATTTTTTGAAGTCCCGAGATGCATCTCCTGATTAAGTATTATGATCGTGGGTGTGAAGGTAATCAGGAAATGCCTTTTAAAAAATTAGAAAACAAAGGCCTGCAAAGTTCAAAAAGTAGGTCACCTCTCAGTGTCTGAAATAATGGGATTAAATGTTTTAAAAAGGATAAGTCATCAAGTTCAAAAAGTAGGACACGGTGACCTACTATTAAGTTGACGTTGTTCAAAGACCAAAGATACATCAATGACAAAGTTTGATGATCATAGGCCTTAAAGTGTCCAAAATATGCCTTCAATTCAATTTGAAAACAAATTACCGCAAAATTTTAAAAGTAGGTCATAGTGACCTACTTTTGATTTTACATGATGTGGAGTCCTAAAATGCATCAAGATTTGATGATCCTAGTCTGTATAGTAAACAAAATATAAACGGCTTTAGTCAATTTTAGATTTAGGTCAATCTAAAGTCAATCTTTGAAGTGACCTTGAGACCACGCCCTTTGCCCCAGGGTTATTCCCCGTGCAATTTTTAATTTTCGACATATCCTAATCCTTGTATGTAAGTTTGGTGAAAATCTGCCTGGTGGTTCTGGAGAAGATTTTTTAGCAACTAGTACCTTTTTTGTTTTGCTAATTATCTCCTCTTGTTTAAGAGTCCCAACCATTATTTTACTATAAATGGTAGCCCTTGGGCCATGGATACTGTGACAAATTTGAGACTGATTGGTCAAAGGGTTCTTGAGTTATGGCCCATATTCTAAAAAGTTAACGTACACAGCACAAATGGCCATAGCATTAGCTCTTTGAGCCTTTGGCTCAGAAGAGCTAAAAATGCATATAGTTACATGTATCATGATTTGAAGTAAAAAGATGATTTCTATCAAGAAATATACCTCCTCTGTTTTATTCTCACAGTGTGTACCAACCAGGATGACAGGAGCCTTATCACTGCTGTACTGGTGTATGGACTTCATCCAGAACTCAAGATAATCTGAAAAGCCAGAAGTCTCTGTCGAGACTGAAGCTCTACTGGTTTGAACTTATAGCAAAGGAAGAGAAAGTACTTAAGGAGCTGGGATTTGAAACTTTATAAACAGCAATAAATAGAATAATGATCGTTGATAAAGTCTCTTTATGTTCTTAGTGTAGTCTACTTGTGTGCCAAGTTATACTGAAATCAGACCAAAACTGTAGGAGGAGAAGCATTTTGAAAGAATTTCATAGAATTTTCTATTCTTAGTAACCAAAGCAACACCGTTCATCGAAATCAAAAACCGATGCACAGAATTATGTATCTTAGTGTAGTCTACTTTGTGCCAAGATATACTGAAATCAGACGAAAACTGTAGGAGGAGTAGCATTTTGAAAGAATTTCACAGAAATTTCTATTTTTAGTAATCACGGCAACACTGTTCATCGAAATCAAAAACTGATACACAGAATAATGTATCTAAGTGTAGTCTACTTGTGTGCCAAGTTATTCTGAAATCAGACCAAAACTGTAGGAGGAGTAGCATTTTTAAAAAAAAATTCACAGAAATTTCTATTTTTAGTAACCACTGCAACACCGTTCATCGAAATCAAAAGCCGATACACAGAATTATGTATCTTAGTGCAGTCTACTCGTGTGCCAAGTTATATTGAAATTAGACCAAAACTGTAGGAGAAGTAGCATTTTGAAAAATTGTTTACAGACAGACGGGCAGACAGACGGACAGACCGACGGACAGACGGACGGACGCCGGACGCATTACTATCGCATAAGCTCTTCTGGTCTCCGCTGTAAGAGTTTTCATTAAGACAGATTGCAGGAAATCATGACAGAACACCTGACCCAGGGGCCAAGAAATTCACAATTTTGGAAGAGGCATCCTTTCTAATCATAACAATGTTCATAGTTCATTGGTTTAATACACAGGAGCAGTGAAGAAGAATCTTAAACACTTAATGTATTTTCACTATATAATCAACCCCCGCTTCACCAAAACCCCTGACCCAGGGGCCATCCAATTTAAAAATATGGTTGAGGCAATCTTGTTGATAATAACTATATAGTAGGTTAATCTATTTAATACCAAGGAGCAGAGGAGAAATTTTTTAGGAATTTATTAATGCACTTTCACTATATGATCAATAGAGCCATCTCTAATACCACGACCCCCAACCCAGGGGTAATAAAATCAACAATTTTGGAAGAAGCACTCTTGCTTATTATAACTATATTCTTAGTTTGTTTAATATGAGCAAAGAAGATCTTTGAAGAATTAATGTATTTTTACTATGAAGAAGGATATGGAGATTACGAACAGTATTCAATCTCAAAGTCCATTAAACAATATACAAAATAAGAGCAGAGCAAACACGGACCTCCGAAACATCAGAGGTGGGATCAGATGCCACGGAGGAGTGAGCATCCCCTGCTGACCCGTCACACCCTCCGTGTGCTCATTGTCATGATTAGGAAATAATGGGAAAAAAATAAATCGGTCGTCAATTCAGTGTATAAATAATGGACTAACACTTAGAGCCCCATTCTTACACCAGAACTCCTGACCCAGGGGCCATGAAATTCATAATTTTCAAAGAGGCATTCTTGGTAATCATAACTATTTACTTGGTTAGTTTTTCGCTCTACTAGTCTCTACTTGTCAGAGACCAGAAGAGCTTATGCGATAGTAAGGTGTCTTTCGTCCGTCCGTCTAGATCTGTCTAGCTGTCTGTCTGTAAAAAAAATTTCAATACGCTACTCCTCCTACAGTTTTGGTCTGATTTTAATATAGCTTGGCATACAAGTAGTCTACACTAAGATACATAAATTGTGCATTGGTTTTGGATTTCTGTGAACGGTGTTGCCATGGTTACAAAAAAAATTCTGTGAAATTTCTATAAAACGCTACTCCTTCTACAGTTTTGGTTTGATTTCAATATTACTTGGCACACAAGTAGACTACACTAAGATACACAAGAGGCCCATGGGCCTTATAGGTCACCTGAGTATCATGTAACAACTTTCCAGCGATTGTATTTGGTTAGTGTTTTAAATCAAAAGCCATGAAATTCACAAATTTTGAAAGAGGCACCATTGCTTATCAAAGGGCAGATTTCAAAGCAATAATTTAATTTAAGTAAAAGAACCCCCCTGGTACCCCTGACCCAGCAGCCCTGAAATTATCTATTTTGAAAGAGGCCCCTTTTTTTCATTATAAGGCCAGCATTTTTTTATGCTTAGGATTAGTTATGAACATGAGAATAAAAAAGGAAATAATTTTTTTTAAATCAATTATTAACATTTGTACATTTTATGCTATCCTAAAAGGCTCCTTACCACTGGGCACATAATGCTTACAAATAGGAAAGTAGAACATTTAATTGATTATTTCATCATCTGCCAGTTTGGGCCAGTTATATAAATTTGTAATGTTGATCAAAATATATTTTTAAAAATCAATTCTATAAAAGTCTTTCAATATATATTCATTTTTTTTTAATATGTGTAATGTGAATGTGTAGACATTGTTTTAAAATTTACTTTGTGCCTAAAATTATAATTCCTATTATAAAAGACACAGGGAGTATTGTGGAGAAGGGTCAACATTTTTTAACTGAGTTTAAAATAATTTTTCTGGCTGATACAAATGATGCTACATGCCTGCATATATTTGTATATATTCTTGCCTTTTAATAGTTTAATTTTTTTTTTAATTTCCTAAGGTTATTGTTATTGTTTATTTCTTCCTCAAATTGACTTCACTTCTCCCATAGTTTTATTCATTACAAATGATGCATAAGCAACCCTTTTCTGAAAAATAATGCTTAGATTGTAAGCTATAACAGACGAGACCTAAACAATGTCCCTGGCAATATGCAATAGTTACCACGGGCAGTTAAAGACCTGTGGGAAAAAATTATTTACAGTTACTTTTGAAACGAATACATAATTATCTCACCAGCATGTCATTGTGCAACAAAGTCGTCAGTATATTTGTTCTTTGAACGGTTGAAACGTTTTGAATGGCACTCATCGATGAATTTTACACTAAACCCAGCTATCTTCTCAGATCTAGCTTCATTTACCCATCGTAAAACCGGAAGTGCCAGTTTGTAAATTTGAAATCTCGATCCTGACTCATATTAGACATCGGAAAGAAAAATAATGTTTTATTTTCCTGAAAATTCAAAACCTTGAGCGGAGGGTTTGTAAAACTAAAAATAAATAAATCCTGGCCTTAAATATGTAATTAGATCATGAGCATATTAACCAGGAGCAAAGAAGAAAATTTTCAAAGAATTCATGCATTTCACTATATAATCATTATAATTAGAGCCCTACACTAAAACAAGAACCCCTGACCCTGGGGCCATAAAATTCAAAATTTTGGTAGAGGCACTTTTGCTTATCATAACTATGTACTTAGTTTGTTTATTTAATACCCAGGAGCAGAGAAGAAGATTTTCAAAGAATTCATGTATTTTCACTATATAATCAATAGAGCGCCGCCCTAACACCAGAACCCATGACCCTGGGGCCATAAAATTCAGAATTTTGGTAGAGGCACTCTTGCTCATCATAACTATGTACTTACTTGGTTTATTTGATACCCAGGAGCAGAGAAGAAGATTTTCAAAGAAATAATTCATTTTCACTACCTACTTATTTAGCCTCGCCCAAGCACTAGAACTCCTGACCCCAGGGCCATGAATTTCACAATTTTGGTAGAAGACTCATTGCTAATTCCAATCATGCAAACAGTTTGACTGCTTGTTGTCCAGTTGTAAAGAAGATTTTTTAAAAATTTCATTAATTTTAGTGGCTTTGGTCCCACTTCTCACGTCCGAAGGGGGCAGGGATTATGAAATTCACAATTTTTGTTCCCCTACATCCATAGATGCTTTGTGCCAAATTTGGTTGAAATTGGTTCACTAGTTCCAGAGAAAAAGCTGAAAATGTTCAAATGTTACCACACGACAAACGACGCACGACGACGGACGAAAACGGATAGCAATAGGTCACCTGAGTTTACTCGAGACTTCTAGATTTAATTTTCAAAGAAATAATGAACTTTTACTACATGATCTATGTAGCCCCACCCTAACATTAGAACCCCTGACCCAGGGGCCATGAATATCACAATTTTGGTAGAGAACTCAATGCTGATTACAATTGTGCAAACAGTTTGACTGTTTGCTGCCCATGGGAAAGGGACCATGAAATTTACAAATTTTGTTTCCTTTCTCCCATTGATGCTATGTAACAAATTTGGTTGAAAAGGTTCAGTGGTTCCAGAGAAGAAGCTAAAAATGTTCAAAAGTTTAAAACCAATGATTGACGTACGACGAGTTTACTCATGTGACCTAAAAATTCCAAATTCAATGTGCAGACAGGTTCAGAAAACATAAAAAAGTTGATTACATGTCCATAACATTTATCTATGAAATAATGTTTTATCAGTTCTAATGCGGTGGTGCTTGAAAAAATAATTAAAATTTTACCTCTGTTTGTCCATTCCTTATAAACGGAGCCTTCCTGACAACACACCTCTCCTCCAACCGTATCATCAAACTTTTTCTCCATATTCAGCACCAGAATGAAGAATGCCCGTGGACTCAGAAAAATCTGGTGTGAGGCATAATATGCACACTGTCCTGCAAAGTCAGTCATTGTAATTTTCTTATCTGAAATGTTTTTTGCATCAATCTGCAAATTTCCTGAAATTCCTGGATTATTTGGTCCAAGAATATCTTTATTTTCCTTCGTAACTTCTGCTAAATTTGAAGCTGACATGGCACCTTGTGGTGGAGAGAATGAGGTAGTTTTAATGTTGGTATCATCTTGTGATATCTGTCCACTGTTTGATACTTTAATCGCATGACCCTCATCATCAACTGGTTCCATTTTCCCCTGCGTTTTCGCATCATCAGCTGCATTTTGCGAATGAGATTCTAGAACACTCAGTGGCATATCTTTTTTGTCAAGTTTAAGTTTAAAGCGCTGTTGTTGGCTTGAAGAATTTGCTGTAAATAAAAACGAATACATTTTTAAGGCCTTCTCACTTTGCTGTCCCTGCAAATAGACCTCTAGTCTACATTAAATAAATATGCAACTAAAAATATAATGTAGATGTATTATGAGCACTGAACTCAAAATAATGATATTCACAGATATCTTATGAGTATGATCCATGTTTATTCAAGAAATACGATATCATTTTTTAGAGTTTCATTGGCTTATGATATGAAGTCGCTCATGTGATCAAATTTTCAGGCAGTATAGTAGATTTGATCACGTACCGACTTCATGTCATAACCCAATGAAACTCTAAACAAGAAGCCTTCAAGGCCTTATAGGTCACCTGAGTATCATGTAACAACTTTCCAACAATTTTATTTGGTTCGTGTTTTAAACTTGAGGCCATGAAATTCACAATTTTGAAAGAGGCACCATTGCTTATCATAATTATACACATAGCATGCATACTCTAATTACTTAATATCCAGAGGTAGATCAGTAATGGAGAGAAAATGCACTTTCACTTTATAACCAGTTGTGCACCCCACCCCACAGGAACCACTGACACTGGGGCCTCATATTTCAAAATTTTAGGAATTTTATCATCAATTTTATTTCATCATAAATGGCTGATAAATACTAAAGAGCAGATTTGAAAGCATTAATTTATTTTTAGACTATGTAACCCACCCCCTATAATCAAAAGAGCCCTGCCCTCACACCAGTACCCCCAACCATGGGGCCATCAAATTCACAATTTTGGAAGAGGCACTCTTGCCCATCATAAATATGTACTTATTTAGTTTATTTAATACCCAGGGGCAGAGAAGAAGATTTTCAAAGAATTAATGTAGTATCACTATAATAATCAAAAGAGCCCCGCCCTAACTCCAGAACCCCAAATCCTGTGGCCATTAAATTCAATAATTTGGAAGAGGCTCTCTTTCCTGTCACATATGTAACCATGTACTTAGTTAGATTATTTTATACACAGGAGCAGAGAAGATTTTCAAAAACAAGAGACCCATGCGCCACATCGCTCGCCTGAGAAGCTTTACCAGATTTCCGCTTGTAATACATATTGTGACCCCACTCTACCCCACTGATCATAATTTAGACAATTTGAAATCTACACTACCAAGGATGTTTTTATTCCCAATTGTAAAACTTTGATTCCCCATTGTGGCCCCACCCTACCCCCTGTGGTCATGATTTGAACAATTATGAATCTACACTACCCCGGGATGCTTCCACATAAGTTTTAGCATTTCTGGCCCAGTGGTTCTTGAGAAGAAGATTTTTTAATGACCCCACCCTATTTTTGTCTTTTCGTAATTATATCCCCTTGTGGGGGGATTTGGCCCTTCATTTTAACAATTTGTATTCCCCTTAACCCAAGGATGCTTTGTACCAAGATTGATTAAAATTAGTCCAGTGGCTCATGAGAAGAAGTCGAAAATGTGAAAAGTTTACAGACGGACAGACAAACGGACGGACGACGGACAAAATATGATCAGAAAAGCTCACTTGAGCCTTCGACTCAGGTGAGCTAAAAATAATGCAATTGCACTATATAATCTATATAGCCCCACCCAAGCACTAGAACCCCTGACCCTGAGGCCATGAATTTCACAATTCTGGTAGCGGACTAAATTCTTATTACATTTATGCCATCAGTTTGACTGCAAGATGTCCGGGAGTAAAGAAGATTTTTAAAGATTTCATTAATTCTAGTGATTTTGGTCCCACCCCTCAAGCCCCAATGGGGGCAGGGACCATAAAAATTCACAATTTTTGTTCCCCTTTACCCATAAATGCTGTATACTAAATTTGGTTGAAATTGGTTCAGTGGTTTCAGAGAAGACACCGAAAATGTTCAAATGTTAACACACGACACAAGACGGACGACGGACGAAAACAGATAGCAATAGGTCTCCTGAGTGACTCAGGTGACCTAAATGATATTTTATTTCTTATATTTATATTTAATGTTTTTTTTCATGTTACAAAGAAACTAAGTGGACCAACAGACCAACCAGGAGCAGCACAGCAATATGCCCTCTCTTCTTCGAAGGGGGGCATAAAAATCTGTCTCCCTTTGAAAGAAGGTGGTGCCCTATGTTTAACAAACAAAATCAAATTTTGTTGAAATTGACTCAGTGGTTCTGGAGAAGAAGTTTAAATTGTAAAAAATGTTTAAACAACAACATTGACAACAAGAAAAATGGATAAATTTTAATCAGATAAGCTCCGGCTCCGGTGAGCTATATATTATCATATAACTATATATATTATACAGTAACTTGATCCGAAGGTCGTATCACGTCGAGTTGACAGGCTCGGATCATCAGATCTAACGAGACGCGAAGCGTTGAGTTTGATCTGATGATCTGCGCCTGTCAACGAGACGTGATACGGCTCTTCGGATCAAGTTACTGTTATAATGATAAATTTATTATATACCCCCTTATAACTAGCTAAATATAGCAGAATAAAACTTTAGATCAATTGTATATTATTTATCCATAAAGCAAAGCATGATAACAAGGGACTTTTTAACGCGCAAGAAAAATAACGTCATATTTTTGCGTACTACGTCATCAGTTTCAGAGAGGGGTGATATGGATTCAGAGAACCACAGTGTGGCGATCCGGAAAATCGGATCAAACTCTGTAAAATTAACAAAAACAAAAACAAGGAAATTGATGGGTATATAATAAAATTTTTTACATATACTACACAATGGCCATAACATTCGCTTTTGTGGGCAATTAGCTCAGAAGAGCTTAATTAGGTCCATTTGTTTACATACTATTTAGTCATTTTTTTTTTCAAAAAGTTCATACTGTGTGACTTAATATGACTCTACTGAAATGATCTGTGATCCAATTCCATCATACAATTTAATTATACATGTATTCATCACAATCAATGAAAACAATGAATAAAGAATACCTTGAATGCTATCCTTCACATCAAAGACATCTGTGTGGATATCGACTCCTCTGGTTGAACTGATATTTTTCTTTATTTCTTCCAGGTCAATGCCCTTCAGTCTCTCTAACAATGTTGTTTTCCCACTACCAGCACACCCTATTATCATTCCAGAGGCATGGTACATGGTTGTCTTCCCTTTCTTTAAATTCTCAATGAAATTCTTAACAGATTTATCTCCCCTTAAGATGATCTGCATTGGTATTCCAACTGTAATGACAAAATACTAGTAAAACAGAGCTAAGCTGCAGATCTGTAGCATTACAGTTTTATATATTTGTCTTAGACCATAATGCTACAGATCCCCTAATGCAAAAAAGGTGCAAATTACAGCAAACCCTTGGGTCATGGTCAATCTTTGAGTGAAATGAGAACATACCAAGTTTATCCGTAAGAAAGATATGGACCAGAAACAAATCATAAAATTTTACTTCCAGTGACCTTGAACTTCCTCAAATGACTTTGGTTCAAGGTCATGACAAACCCTTGGGTAATGGTCAATCTTTTTGTGAAATGAGAAACTGCCAAGTTTATCCATAAGAAAGATATGGATCAGACACGAATCATGAATTTTTCTTCCAGTGACCTTGAACTTCCCCAAATGACCTTGAGTCAAGATTATGATACACCCTTAGGTCATGGGCAATCTTTTCGTGAAATGAGAACCTACCAAGCTTATCCATAAGAAAGATATCGACCGGACACGAATCATAAAATTTTTCTTCCAGTGACCTTGAAATTTCCCCAAATGACCTTGGGTAAAGGTCATGACAAACCCTTGGGTCATGGACAATCTTTGTGTGAAATGAGAACCTACCAAGTTTATTCATAAGAAAGTACTGTAGATCATGGATATGGACCGGAAACGAATCATGAATTTTTTTTCTTCCAGTGACCTTGAAGTTACCCAAATGACCTTGAGTAAAGGTAATGACACACCCTTGGGTCATGGGCAATCTTTGTGTGAAATGGGAACTTACCAAGTTAATCCATAAGAAAGATATGGACCTGACACGAATAATAAAATTTTTCTTTCATTGTCCTTGAACTTCTCCAAATGACCTTGGGTCAAGGTCATGACACACCCTTACGTCATAAGCAAACTTTGGGTGAAGTAGTAGATTGTAATATTCCTCTGGAAGAAAAATATGGACTGGACATATTTGCACAGACAGACGGACAGCTAGACAGATAGCTAGACAGACGGACAAGGTGATTCCTATATACCCCCCCCCCCCAAACTTTGTTTGCGGGGGGTATAAATAAGATCTATAAGCTTATATATATAGTTATAGATGAAATCACAGACAAATACATGTAATTCATTTACTCCTTTTGTTAAATTTTATCTGAGTAACTGGCTGAAAATAGACTTACCTTTCTTAAATACAACTTCATGGAATGACTGGTCCTCCATCGTTGGGTGCGTGAAAATATCTTCTCCAAGACGTTTTAAAAATTCCTCATTTTTATCTGGTAGTAACCAACAGCAAACCTCATCTTCTCTTCTCCGATAATTCCACGATCTACAGTACTCAGCTACGTTTTCTTTTTCTGCCCCAGTCAAGAAAACTTCAGAAAAGCCAGACCTCTTTGAGAATTTCAGGAAACTGATATTTTTGATGAGCTCATTAGAATAACTGATCTCTGATTCATTAAGTTTCAGGATTGGTTCGTATTTTTCTAAATTTTTAAGAGCAAATGGCTTTGAGATTTCCTTCAAATGAAAACTTTTGGCAACAGAATTATATTTTGTCATCCAGTTTTCGTCTTTCAAGTTTATTTTGTAAAAATTGGAAAGAAGAAGGCACATCAAAAGTTCATCTCCGTCTACAAATAAACAAGAAATATATACAGATAATTGATTGATTGAATGTATGTTGTATTACGTCCCATTCGAGATATTTCACTCATGTAGATACGTCACCATATACCGGTGAAATTCTTCAAATTTTGACCTTAACTTGTCACTTAGGGCCATTTAGCGGTGAGGGTTCTTTATCGTGCCAACACCTGGCGTGACAAGACAGGGATTTATCAAGGCTGTTTTTACTGCAGGTAAACTGTACCTTTCCCCTCTTAAAAAAGGTGAAAAATTCCCTTTTTCAGATAGAAAATTCTCTGATTAAACAGGAGTATTTAAAACATCGTACTGAAATTTTCCGTTTTTGTCCGATTGAAGTTTAACAGCATATCCTAATTCACCATCCTAGTCATTCAAACGCTTTTTGCTAGCGCTCTCGAGCGCTAGCAATTACGTTAGTCCAAATTCCTTGAATACGCATGCTCGGCCGCCATGGCCGTGCATTCTGGGAAAACTGTGAAATCTTTTACAGATAGACCGTACGATAACAATTTCGTTGTATCATGTTGTAGCATGAAATAACTGTTTATTTATTGTGTAGCTTACACTTTAAAGTTAACTTCATATTTATAATACATGTATTTCAAATTCTGGGGGTTTTGTTTGCTGACGGAAATGCCCGAGTCATTATCTGATTTTTCTAAGCAATGACAAGGGAGGTTTTTTTTTACATCTATAAGTACAACCTAAGATAGATTCTAATTTCTGATTGGTCAATTCAGCCAATCTTCCAAATTCCAGAAACAGAAGCAAGAATTTACACTAAAAATAACGAATAAATCTACTATTTGCGTTTAAAAACTTCTGAGGTGTATGGCTTTTAACCTAACATATCTCGACAAAAATGACCCAAAGGACCAATTTATCTACTCACATGCGTTACAAACTCTCTGGACTCTTTACACAACATACACTTTGAGTTATTTTCTATATTGCTTTCAACTCCCATGTATTTTCTTTGCTAAATTGCCAAACAATTCTCTTCTTTAAATCAGATCATACATGTACATGCAATGTCTCAATCGGCATCTTCTTCATATTACATAGAGCCCCCCTCCCCACTCCAGTTAAGGTTATATATGTTCCGTTGCGCCAAAACTCTAAAACTATAGGTCACCCACCAACCCGTGTTTCTTTACCTATGTGTCTATAAAATACGCTTCACAAAACAATAATAAATTTATCTCTCCAGCCTCGATAAAAATTAAAGAATTCGGCAAAATAAATCACTTGATCACGGATCTTCCTTTCTGTGTTTAAAAATTGCTACGGCGCTAGCTCACCTATCTTTTTAAAAGATAAACTTGTTAAAGAAAGAGTAGATTATTCATGCTTCTATCTGATAATGATCGGTAAACATGTGCCATGTCCATGATGTCAAATTATACATATGCGATCGCAGAGTTAAGAAAAGTGTAGATGAGTAAGATGGAGCTTAAATCACTATGAATCGGAAGAAAGGATTAACAACAAAAACAATGTTAGAAGTGAGACATGAAGTACAGAATTTATTTGTGATAGATATTGAGAGAAAAAATTAAATAAAGTACTTATCATGACCTGGTTTAATTTTTTTTTAATTTTTTTTTTTTGTTATTTAATATTTTGTCTCAAATCTGAAGTTTTTGTGGCGTTTGTAAGGGTCTACAAATGACCCTTAGGAGCTCTAAGAATTCCGGATTTTGCTCCATTTATTAAAAAATTTTCCGTAGGGGCATGCCCACGGATCCCCTAGAAAATTAGCGCCTCCGGCGCTCAGATCAAGCCTGCGGCTCTCATTACTACCCTTTACATATAAAACTTTAGTAAAACAAAATAGCTAGATAAATCCCTGCAAGGGACCTCGGTTTATAAGGTCTTATCCGAAGGACCTGTAACTTTCACTTTATGTGCCGAGCACATGGCAAAGGAACTTTTACTACCCATTTTATCGACTTACTAGGTCAGTCGATGTCGAGATCCGAACTCCTGATCACAGGAGTTTCACCATAATAAATCTTGATTTGGACATAATCGTACAGACATAAATGAACAGCTTGACAGACAAATAACAAAGTGATCTCCATATATACCTCCTTTATGTTTGTTACAGATAAACCTATAGACAATAAGTTAGATAATTGATGGCCTACAATCGTTGATCAGATTACTCATTTGGTGTTTGGCTCAGGTTGTTAAAGGTCACAGTAATAAATATTTTATTTGATAATTGAAGCAGAATGAAAGTCATTCTTTAAAATATATTTCATTTACTACATGTATCAAATTCTAAAACAGCTTCTAACTCATACCTTCTATCCTGTGAATGCTGTCAAACAATGTCTCTATATTTCTGAGGTCATGTCTGCTGTGATCCTCAGAGCTGGTACACTCCACACACAAGGGAACGCCACACGGGGTACAGAACTGGTCCAGGGGAATTCCGGGATGTTTTCTACATTTGATGTTCTCCAGAGGGACTCCTGTTAGAAATAAAAGTTTTATATTGTAAATAATCATTCTTTTTTTTTTAAATATAACAAATGATTATATAGTCTATTTATATTCCCTATATAATCTATACAAACGCAAACAGTTCATAACACTACATATTCACCGGATTTGAGGCCGTATTCACCGGAGGGTCAATGTGCGTGCAACGACATTGTGACGTTACAATCAGAACATCGAACAGCGTTGTAAACAATTGTGGCCGTATTCACCGGAGGGTCACTGCGCGTGCAACGGCATTGTGACGTCACAATCATAACGTCAAACAACGTTGAAAACAATGCATGCACCGGCCGCAGCGAGCTACGTATATGAGCAGAAAAACAATTATTCAAACCTATTTCAGGATTATTCTTTAACATTTGGACGTCTTGCATATAGCAAAATTCGGAAAGAAAAACACGGAGGTTACAAAGAGTAATCTGGAGAATTTGTTCTATTTTCAACAATGGCAGCTAGATCGCAAATGAAAATGGTGTCGTCATACAGCCTTCACTGTCTTTTTTTATTCAAATCCCGACTATATAATAAAACAATTATGGACTCTTTAGGTGTTGAATATGGTTTGTTATTCACCAGAAAAATATCCATATTGACCTCGGCTTCGCCTCGGTCAATATGAATATTTTTCTGGTGAATAACAAACCATATTCAACACCAAAAGAGTCCATAATTGTATAATAACAAATTAATTATTATGATATTGAAGTATATTGGAGCAGAAATGTTTGGAGTCCAGACAATCTAAGAAAAGAAATCTAGATATTACATGTATTTACATTTATTAGAACAATATATGTGATTAAATCATATATAGATTTTTATGATATATTAATTTCTTCTAGATGGAATAAACCTAAATATGAAAGTAAATGGGAAAATGCTTTAGATTTGAATGTAAACCAAATGTGGTGGAAAACTCATAATAAGATTATTTTTAGTATCACTGAAGATGTGCAACTTAGATGGTTTCATTATCGAATTGTTCATAGAATTTTGAGCACTAATGTTTATTTAAAAAAAATAGGGATTGTAAATTCTGATCTCTGTACTTTTTGTGGTATGCATCCTGAATCGATCACCAACTTGTTTTGGGAATGTTTATATGTTGATATACTATGGAATAATCTAGTAGAATGGATAAATGATAAAACTGACCAGAACATTGAAATAAACCTTATTGATGTTATACTTGGTAGAGATGGTAAATACCATATTATACTGAACCTTTTAATATGTATAGTAAAAAGACATATTTATAAGAAAAGACTTTGTAAGACATTACCAACCATTGATGGAGCTAAAAAAGAAATTAGTTATTACTATAAAATTGAAAGATTTATGTATAAAAAAAATAATGATTTGCCTATATTTGAAAAGAGATGGGGTGTTTTTTCCTCATTGTTTTCTAATGGTTAAATTGCACATGCTTATAATAATTATGTACTTGTTAAAATCACTATGCTATCCATTTTTTGTTTGTTTTTTTGGATAACTTATCTGTCGATACATACACATATTGTATGAATGTGGTGTGAAAGGATTTGCTAGTTGTCTTTCTTTTTTTTTTTTATTGAAAAACTGTCCTGGTTGAATTTACAGTGTTCATATTGAAATTTGTTCATTAACAAATAATAGTGCCATGTAACATGTTCATATATATTTCCCGATAAAGTGAATAGTCATTTGATCAGCATTATCATATATCATAGAGATGTTAATGTCATTTCTTGGAAATATTTTTCATCTTAAAAGTATGACTACAATGTACATCATAAGATTTCATAATTTTTTCATACATATTACATTCTATGTATATGTACTATGCACTGTAATGTCTTTAAATTATTTGTTTGTCAGTTTGGTGAGTCCAGGGCTCCCCAACCTTGGCGCCATTCATGTAATCATATACTGCTGGGGCAATAAAAAAAAAAAAAAAAAAAATCATATATATGCCAAGATATACAAAGGAAGTGCATTTTGTCAATGGTGCTGATAAAAGGTTACTATAAAATCTATGATCTACTGTACAATGATTAAATGTAATTGTATGGGAATTTATTGTTACCAATACGTTGACATACATGTATACGAAACATTAAAACAATACAGAAATAAATCAATAATTATCATTAATTACTTCTATCAATTTTAGAATTATTAATTTTAAAATATTAAATACCAGTATATTTTTCATAATTATTTTTACCTAAAGATATAATTTACTTAGCACTCTTTGAATATGACTATATTAAAGATGATTTTCTATTTTGCCTGTAACTCGCCAACATAACTTTGGGTCACATAACACCTTAGATCAAATAATAAGCTTTTTAATCATCACGTGGATGACCAATCAATGTTAAATTGCTTGCTTCAAGAAAATATTCACAACCAATGTACCTTAAATTAAAAATGCACTTAAACAAAGTACTGATGACCTTAGCCAAACTCATATGACCTATAAGAGTTATAATATACCACAATTTGGTATGCAACCTTTGTGTCAAGGAAGATTTTCTCACACAACTACAATGAAATTTACAAGGACACCCCGTTCCCCAATTAAAAAAAACACAAAACCGTGACACACACACAATTTTCAGGGTAGGCAAGGGGCGTAAATAAAAGAAATCGTAAGGACAATGAGCCACATCACTCACCCGAGCATTGTGGCTAGGAAAAAGTAGTAATTAGTTTACTATTGAAAAGTTTAAATCCAAAAGTTTGTCCCAATTATCTCAATTCTCAATTATCTCTCCTTGAAAGAGGGCGTGACCCTTTATTTGAACAAACTTGAATTCCCTTTACCAAAGGTTGTTTGTGGCAAGTCTGTTGGAAACTGGCCCAGCGGTTCTTGAGAAGAAGTCGAAAATGTGAAACGTTTACTGACAGACGGACAGACAGACGGACACCAGACAAAATGTGATCAGAAAACCTCACTTGAGCCTTCGGCTCAGGTGAGCTAAAAAGTATAAATCCAATTATTTGCTCATAAATAGTGTGTATGCAGTATAAGTGTTCA
>PRKT01001178.1:107472-119445 GCA_003671525.1 Saccostrea glomerata
CCCCCCCCATTTACACCAAATGACAAAACCCCTGACACAGAGGCCATAAAATTGACAATTTGGTTGAGGCATTCTTGCTCAATATAACTATATACTTACTTAGTTTATCTAATATCCAGGAGCAGAAAAGATCTTTGAAGAATTATTGTATTTCCACTAATAATCAATAAAGCCCTACCCTAACAACAGAACCCCTGACCCTGGAGCCATCAAATTCACAATTTTGGAAGAGGTAATTTTGCTCATCATAACTTTGTACTTAGTTAGTTTATTTTACACCCAGGAGCAAAGAAGAAGATTTTCAAAGAATTAATGTATTAACACTATAATAATCAAAAGAGCCCCACCCTATCACCAGAACCCCAGATCCTGTGACCATTAAATTAAATAATTTGGAAGAGGCTCTCTTGCCTGTCATATATATATATGTAACCATGTTCTTAGTTAGATTATTTTACACACAGGAGCAGAGAAGATTTTCAACAAGAGGCCCAGGGGCCACATCGCTCACCTGAGCAATTGGCTAGGAAAAAGCACCAGAACTGAAAGTTTCCTTAAGGGGGGGGGGCTTCAATTTTAACCCCACCCCACCCCAGGGGGTCATGATTTGAACAAACTTGAATCTATACTACCTAAGGATGATTCCCTATAAATATCACAAAGCACGGAATTACTTGAAAAGGAAATTTTAAAAGGTTTCCCTATATATTCCTATGTAAAACTTTGATCGGCCATTTTGGCCCCACCCTACCCCGGGGGGTCAAGATTTGAACAAACTTGAATCTACATTACCTGAGGATGATTCCACATGAGATTCATCTTTCCTGGCCCAGTGGTTCCTGAGAAGATTTTTAAAGATTTTTCCTATATATTCCTATGTAAAACTTTGATCGGCCATTTTGGCCCCAACCTACCCCCCGGGGTCATGATTTGTACAAACTTGAATCTACACTACCTGAGGATGATTCCACATAAGTTTCATCTTTCCTGGCGCAGTGGTTCTTGAGAAGAAGATTTTTAAAGATTTTTCCTATATATTCTTAATTAAGTAAAACTTTGATCGAGCATTTTGGCCCCACCTTATCCCTGGGGGTCATGATATGAAAAAACTTGAATCTACACTACCTGAGGATGATTCCACATAAGTTTTATCTTTCCTGGCACAGTGGTTCTTGAGAAGAAGATTTTTTAAAAATGCCATTAATTTTTCTCTAATTCATAATTATCTCCCCTTGGAAAAGGGCTTGGCCCTTCATTTGAACAAACTTGAATCCCCTTTACCCAAGGATACTTTGTGCCAAGTTTGGTTGAAATTGGCCCAGTGGTTCTTGAGAAGAAGATGAAATTGTGAAAAGTTTACAACAACGACGACAACGACAGACAACGGACAAATTTTGATCAGAAAAGCTCACAGGTGAGCTAAAAACAATGGGTCACATCGCTCATCTGAGAAGCTTTGACCATTCCTTCTTTACCAGATTTCCCCTTGTAATACATATTGTGACCCCACTCTACCCAACTGATCAAAATTTAGACAATTTGAAATCTACACTACCAAGGATGCTTTGATTCCCCATTGTAAAACTTTGATTCCCCATTGTGGCCCCGCCCCACCCCCGGGGGTCATGATTTGAACAATTAAGAATCTACACTACCCCAGGATGCTTCCACATAAGTTTCAGCTTTTCTGGCCCAGTGGTTCTTTAGTAGATTTCAAAAGATTTTTCCTATATATTTCTGTGTAAAACTTTGATTCCCCATTATGGCCCCGCTCTACAACCCGTGGGGTCATGATTTGAACAAGAATCTACACTACACCAGAATGCTTCCACATAAGTTTCAGCTTTTCTGGCCTAGTGGTTCTTGAGAAGAAGATTTCAAAAGATTTTTCCTATATATTTCTATGTAAAACTTTGATTCCCCATTGTGTTCCCGCCCTATCCCCGGGGGTCTTGATTTGAACAATTTAGAATCTGCACTACCCCAGGATGCTTCCACGTAAGTTGCAGCTTTTCTGGCCCCATGGTTCTTGAAAAAACGATTTTCTTAATGACCCCACCCTATTTTTGTCTTTTCTTAATAATCTCCCCTTGTGACGGGATTCGGCCCTTCATTTTAACAATTTGTATTCCCCTTAACCCAACTGGTGCTTTGTACCAAGATTGATTAAAATTGGTCCAGTGGTTCATGAGAAGAAGTCGAAAATGTGAAAAGTTTACAGACGGACAAACAAACGGACGGACGACGGACAAAATATGATCAGAAAAGCTCACTTGAGCCTTCGACTCAGGTGAGCTAAAATAATGCAAATGCACTATATAATCTATATAGCCCCACCCAAGCACTAGAACCCCTGACCCTGGGGCCATGAATTTCACAATTTATTCTGGTAGAGGACTCAATGCTTATTACATTGATGCCATCAGTTTGACTGCAAGATGTTCAGGAGTAAAGAAGATTTTTAAAGATTTCATTAATTCTAGTGGTTTTGGTCCCACCCCTCAAGCCCCCAGGGGAAAAGGGACCATAAAATTTCACAATTTTTGTTCCCCTTTACCAATAGATGCTGTATACTAAATTTGGTTGAAATTGGTTCAGTGGTTTCAGAGAAGACGCTGAAAATGTTCAAATGTTAACACATGACACAAGACAGACGATGGACGAAAACAGATAGCAATAGGTCTCCTGAGTGGCTCAGGTGACTTAAAATGATATTTTATTTCTTATATTTATGTTACAAAGAAACTAAGTGGACCAACAGACCAACCAACAGCAGCAAAGTAATATGCCCTCTCTTCTTCAAAGGGGGGCATAAAAATCTGTCTCCCTTTGAAAGAAGGTGGGGCCTTAAGTTTAACAACCTAAATCAAATGTTGAAATTGACTCAGTGGTTCTGGAGAAGAAGTTAAAATTGTTTAAAAATTTTAAACAACTAAACAACAACATTGACAACAACGGAAAATGCATAAATTTTAATCAGATAAGCTCATTTGAGCCTCCGGCCAGGTGAGCTAAAAGTTTACAGATACTACACAATGGCCATAACATTCGCTTTTGTGGGCAATTGGCTCAGAAAGCTGCAGATCTGTAGCTATCCGGAAAAATATATATTGATAGACCAGATAGCTACAGTGCCACCCATTTAAAAAACTGTATATTTATTGTCGGTTTTCGATTTATTTCTCCATGTTCCTAAAACTGAAATCTCATAATATTACTAACCGTGTGTTCCTAACATATTCTTTGACTTTTTCCACAACAAAACATTCGTCATAATTACTTTTAATAGTCCTCCTGACTCGAACATTTCGATTATATATACTGCCATTTTGATTTTAAAGATAATTCGGTCCAATATGCTTCGTTCAGATGTCAACTACGAATGTATAATTTATAAAGGAAACAGAAAGTTTTAAAAATCTTCCCTCTTTTGCAATTGAGGTAAAAATTAGGAAGAAATAAACAAGAACCGAGCGCACTTTTTTGTGCGCAATAAATATACAGTTTTTTCAATGGGTGGCACTGTAGCTATCCGGTCTATCAATATATATTTTTTCGGATAGCTACAGATCTGCAGCTAGGCTCAGAAGAGCTTAATTCGGTCCATTCGTTTACATCTATAGTATTTAGTCATTTTTTTTCAAAAAGTTCATACTGTGAGACTTAATATGACTCTAGTGAAATGATCCATGATCCAATTCCATGATACAATTTAGTAATACATGTATTCATCACAATCAATGAAAACAAATGAATAAAGAATACCTTGGATGCTATCCTTCACATCAAAGACATCTGTGTGGATATCGACTCCTCTGGTTGAACTGATATTTTTCTTTATTTCTTCCAGGTCAATGCCCTTCAGTCTCTCTAACAATGTTGTTTTCCCACTACCAGCACACCCTATTATCATTCCAGAGGCATGGTACATGGTTGTCTTCCCTTTCTTTAAATTCTCAATGAAATTCTTAACAGATTTATCTCCCCTTAAGATGATCTGCATTGGTATTCCAACTGTAATGACAAAATACTAGTAAAACAGAGCTAAGCTGCAGATCTGTAGCATTACAGTTTTATATATTTGTCTTAGACCATAATGCTACAGATCCCCTAATGCAAAAAAGGTGCAATTTACAGCAAACCCTTGGGTCATGGTCAATCTTTGTGTGAAATGAGAACATACCAAGTTTATCCGTAAGAAAGATATGGACCAGAAACAAATCATAAAATTTTACTTCCAGTGACCTTGAACTTCCTCAAATGACTTTGGTTCAAGGTCATGACAAACCCTTGGGTCATGGTCAATCTTTTTGTGAAATGAGAACCTGCCAAGTTTATCCATAAGAAAGATATGGACCGGACACGAATCATAAAATTTTTCTTCCAGTGACCTTGAAATTTCCCCAAATGACCTTGGGTTAAGGTCATGACAAACCCTTGGGTCATGGCCAATCTTTGTGTGAAATGAGAACCTACCAAGTTTATTCATGAGAAAGTACTGTAGATCATGGATATGGACCGGAAACGAATCATGAATTTTTTTCTTCCAGTGACCTTGAAGTTACCCAAATGACCTTGAGTCAAGGTAATGACACACCCTTGGGTCATGGGCAATCTTTGTGTGAAATGGGAACTTACCAAGTTCATCCATAAGAAAGATATGGACCTGACACGAATAATGAAATTTTTCTTTCATTGTCCTTGAACTTCTCCAAATGACCTTGGGTCAAGATCATGACACACCCTTACGTCATAAGCAAACTTTGGGTGAAGTAGTAGATTGTAATATTCCTCTGGAAGAAAAATATGGACCGGATATATTTGCACAGACAGACGGACAGCTAGACAGATAGCTAGACAGACGGACAAGGTGATTCCTATATACCCCCCCCAAACTTTGTTTGCGGGGTATAAATAAGATCTATAAGCTTATATATATAGTTATAGATGAAATCACAGACAAATACATGTAATTCATTTACTTCTTTTGTTAAATTTTATCCGAGTAACCGGCTGAAAATAGACTTACCTTTCTTAAATACAACTTCAAGGAATGATTGGTCCTCCATTGTTGGGTGCGTGAAAATATCTTCTCCAAGACGTTTTAAAAATTCCTCATTTTTATCTGGTAGTAACCAACAGCAAACCTCGTCTTCTCTTCTCCGATAATTCCACGATCTACAGTACTCAGCTACGTTTTCTTTTTCTGCCCCAGTCAAGAAAATTTCAAAAAATCCAGATCTCTTTGAGAATTTCAGGAAACTGATATTTTTGAAGAGCTCATTGGAATAACTAATCTCTGATTCATTGAGTTTCAGGATTGGTTCGTATTTTTCTAAATCTTTATGAGCAAGTGGCTTTGAGATTTCCTTCAAACGAAAACTTTTGGCAACAGAATTATATTTTGTCATCCAGTTTTCGTCTTTCATGTTTATTTTGTAAGAACTGGAAAGAAGAAGGCACATCAAAAGTTCATCTCCGTCTACAAATAAACAAGAAATATATACAGATGATTGATTGAATGTATGTTGTATTACGTCCCATTCGAGAATATTTCACTCATATAGAGGCGTCACCATATACCGGTGAAATTCTTCAACTTTTGACCTTAACTCGGCACTTAGGGCCATTGAGCAGTGAGGGTTCTTTATCGTGCCAAAGCCTGCCGCTGACAAGGGACCTTGGTTTATAAGGTCTCATCCGAAGGACCTGTAACTTTCACTTCATGTGCCGAGCATATGGCAAAGGAACTTTTACATCCATTTTAATCGACTTACTAGGTCCGTCGCAGTCGAGATTCGAACTCCTGATCACAGGAGTTTCACCATAATAAATTTTGGTTTGGACATAATCGTACAGACATAAATGAACAGCTAGACAGACAAATAACAAAGTGATCTCCATATATACCTCCTTTATGTTTGTTACAGACAAACCTATAGACAATGAGACAGATAATTAAATGGATGGCCCACAATCGTTGATCAGATTACTCATTTGGTGGTTGGCTCAGGCCATGAAAGGTCATAGCAATAAATATTTTATGTGATAATTAAAGCAGAATGAAAGTCATTCTTTAAAATATATTTCATGATTTGCTACATGTATCAAATTTTAAAACAGCTTCAAACTCATACCTTCTATCCTGTGAATGCTATCAAACAATGTCTTTATATTTCTAAGGTCATGTCTGCTGTGATCCTCAGAGCTGGTACACTCCACACACAAGGGAACACCACACGGGGTACAGAACTGGTCCAGGGGAATTCTGGGATGTTTTCTACATTTGATGTTCTCCAGAGGGAGTCCTGTTGGAAATAAAAAGTTTTATGATTTAAATAATTAATCAATGCTGATAAATCATCACAGAGAAAAGGCATTTTGTTACTTTTTTAATATCAACCGAAAGTCCCAATATTCATGATATTGGAGTAGTAAAAATGTTTTATTGAGTCCAGAAAATATTTCAGAAACAAATCTAGATATTACATGTATTTACATTCATTAGAAAAACTATATGTGATTATATTCCAAAATATACAGATTAAGAACATTTGTCAATTGTGGTGATAAAACATCATTGATCCACATGATCTATGATCTAATTTAAAAATTACTATGTATAGGAATTTATTGTTTGCAATATATTGGCCTATAAGAATACATTAAAACAATATAAAATTCCATCAAATATCAAAAGTCATTGATAACTGCTATCAATATTTGAAAGGGGTGGGCAAGGATGAGAATCTAAGGATCAATTTTATCTGGACTAATCAAATTATTTGCTCATAAATACTTTAGATGCAGTCTAAATGGTCTATATGTTCAAAAAGATAAGTTCTGTCATATCTGACATTACAATAATAAAAAATTACTGACATAATTTGAACTAGGACAGTCATATCATATATTACCCCCAATCCCTATATCTCCCCACCCTACCTCCAACCCGCTAAGTCCCAACACTTAGTTGAGTGAGCATTTGTGATTATAAACTACAGAAATCAATGCTACATGTTTCTGCCTTCAATGCTTATAACTGTGTACAAATGATACACTTTTAGTGCATTATCAACTAAGGGCTTCCAATCTCCCAAATTCATGTCATTGGAGTACACAGGGTTACAAATGAACAGAATGAATGAAATAATGAATATATACAAGTATTTCCTCCTGCGCCATATATCATGTACTTACATTTGATACAGGCAATTAATAATAAAATCATATTTCTAGTTCCATGAACAAACTATTCTGAAACAAGGCAGGAGGCAATTTTTTTTTCCCAAGAATTATTTTTACACCTTTATAATGAAAAGGGGGGGTAACTTGATTTTCTTCTTCACCTTCAAATACAAAATTGGGTTATCTCCCCTTCATTAGCAAGTTTCTAAATTTGATCAATGCAGATGCATTCAGGCGTATTCTGTGGTGTCTAAGAAATATTTTTGTTAATAAAGTTGGAGTGAATCTTAAACTTTATTATGGATTTTAAGCTTAAATATTGTTTGGGTATTTCCATATTTCATCTAGAACTTTCTCATTACACAAAATGTCAACTCAGTACACAGTGTAGATTTCCCCCCACACCTGCTACAGAAATACACAACAATTGAACATTCTTAGAGACAGCTGTGTTAATATCACTGGTGTCTATATCTACATGTAACTGTCAACATCAACACAAAATCTCATCTGTGTTGAATGTAGAATTTACTTCAACTGAATACATTATAAAAGAATATTGTAATAATTATAAAATATTTTAAAATTTAATCACTAACTACTTCTCAAAAAATTATCATACTACACTAATTGTATTTATCAAACAAAAGAACTCAAGATTTCAAAAGTTGGTAATTTTACCCCCATTGACCTGTTGACAGTATATTGTACAAAAATCCGTGAACCAAACATCAATGTACATCATATGAATCTGTGACTGAAGAGTTACACACAATACCTAAACACTACACAATTAATTACAAACCAGATGTAAATCTATCATTTCTTTTTAATTGTGTCGTTTTATCCTGTTTATCGTCATAAACATTATCTTTAACATCTAATGTTTGTTGTTAACACATTGATTGATTAAACTTAAACACTGGTAAATAAACACTTGAATATATATGTACATGTACAGTAACTAGTTATTCTTAAATAATCCCCCTCACATAATGGAGTTATTAATTAGTATAGATTATACTAGTCTTATAATTATACAATACAATAAAACAGACTACAATAATACTTACCAGTCAGAGAGTCTGTATCTACCACTCTGTATAGGTTGACTTTGTTGCTGTTCCATGACCCTACCCACAGTAGGTTTGTGACATCATCATAACTCAGGCCCCATGGATTGTCTATCCCGTGTTGTGGTGTCTTTATCTCTGTCAGATAGCGACCCTCACTATCTAACATCTGTACTGACTGGGTCCTAACATCACACATCAGGATGTGTGACAGCGCGTCAGTACAGATTCCACGTGGTAATAGTCCTGATCCTGATGGAGGACCTGTGTAGGAGAATCGGTAATTACCGTCACGATCTGTCACCACTACACGGTCCCAGTCAGACACAATAACATCTCCATTGCGGTTCTCTGTGATGTATGTAGGATCACTATACAGTTCCTGACCTGTGTTGTTGTTGTACTGTATGGTCTGGATGTTTTCTCCTGTGGAGTTATACCGCACTACCTTGCCTTCTGTCTCTGTATATCTATCAGGTCTATACATCCCGACCAGCAGGTCTCCAGTGGAGGGGGAGCTGTAGACACTCCATGGTTCCCATGGTGCTGTGTTGTACTTTTTTATCGTAGTCTTTTCTTTGTTCTCTGTAGACAGTTTAATGATGTTATATTCCCTGTCTATATAAATTAGATCACCATAAGAATTCACAGTGTGTACTCCCAGATCACTACGTATAACTGTCACGTGATCTAGTTCTTCCCCTTTAGTGTTTGTCAGTATTAGATTGCCTTCTTCATCACTGATCCAGACCCGGTCTGATGTAACACGTGAAATGTGATGACACTCACTAACACCAGACACGGTGACATATTTCTGGTACACTCCTCTATACATTATTGACAGCAGACATCTATTTCCTCTTCATCCTGTGGTTTTATGTTGATTTCCTCAGTCAGGGAGATCTCTCTGTAAATTACAACATTGTAACAGAATTATCTACATCAGTTACACATCTCTCTTTATACTGTAAGCATTTATCAATGTCTTAGGTTTAATAACATGAATATTGAATTAAGATACAGATAAACATAAATACCTTTACACTGGGTACTGAATCCTTTACAAATCTCTCTCTCTTGTAGGGTCCAACAGTTCACCATTAGTCTGATCTAAATAATCAAAATTTGATAAATTGAAACATTGTTGAAAACTGAAGGTTTTGATTTCTTAAAAAAGTATAATATGAACTCATTTGAAATATTACATGTCAACTTTTCCAGTAGGATTCAACAACTTCACAGCACACTCAAACATTATAATTTATATTTTCTTTCTACAGTGTGTTGTGACATGTTTATAAATATAGTAACAGAGAATTGTATACCATTACCACACTGATTTCTTGTATCTGGTAAAAACTGTATACATGTACATGTAGGCTCCATTCATCTTGTTACTGTGTTCTGTGTAAAAAAATAAAGAATATATTACTGTTCAGCATTGTTATCTACAATATACTGCTTGTACATACAGTACTGTACATGTATATTCCCATTCACTCATAAATTATGCTATATGCAAAATTTGGCTGAAATTGGTTCAATGGTTCCAGAGAAGCTAAAAATGTTCATAAGATCATAAGATTACACTCAACAAACGACATACGACAACGGACAAAAACAGATAGCAATAGGTCACCTGAGTTACTCGTGTGAGGAGGGGGGCATAAAACTTAGATGAGCTCACTTTTGATCTCAGTCTCACTTTTCAACTAAATATTCTTTTAGTAAGAGTGAGATTCATTGAGATCAAAAGTGAAGTTGTCTAAGTCTTATGACCCCCATGGTCTAATGATAAGACAAGAGGCCCATGGGCCACATCGCTCACCTGAGAAGCTTTGACCATGCTATTCTTAACCCGAATTCCCCCTTAGTTCTTAATAAGAAGATTTTGAAAGATTTTTCATATATATTTCTATGTAAAACTTTGATTCTCTACTGTGGCCCGCCCAACCCCCGGGGGGTCATGATTTGAACAATTTAGAATCTATACTACCCCTGGATGCGTCCACATAAGTTTCAGCTTTTCTGGCCCAGTGGTTCTTGAGAAGAAGATTTTGAAAGATTTTTCCTAGATATTTCTGTGTAAAACATTGATTCCTCATTGTGGCCCTGCCCAACCTCCGGGGATCATGATTTGAACAATTTCGAATCTACACTTCCCCAGGATGCTTCCACATAAGTTTCAGCTTTTCTGGCCCTGTAGTTCTTTAGAAGGAAATTTTGAGAAAGATTTTTTCTATATATTTCTATGTAAAACTTTGATTCTCTATTGTGGCCCGCCCAAACCCTGGGGGTCATGATTTAAAAAATTTAGAGTCTACACTACCCCAGGATGCTTCCCCATAAGTTTCAGCTTTTCTGGCCCTGTGGTTCTTGACAAAAAGATTTTGAAAGATTTTTCCTATACATTTCCATGTAAACTTTGATTCCCAATTGTGGCCCCGCCCAAACCCCAGGGGTCATGATTTGAACAATTTAGAATCTATACTACCCCAGGATGCTTCCAAATAAGTTTCAACTTTTCTGGCCCAGTGGTTCATGAGAAGAAGATTTTTAATGACCCCACCCTATCTTTGTCTTTTCTTGATTATCTCCCCTTGGCCCAGCGGTTCTTGAGAAGTTGAAAATGTAAAAGTTTACAGACGGACAGTAGACGGACGGATGGATAACAGACAAAATGTGATCAGAACTCACAGAGTTTTAAGCTCAGGTGAGATGAAATGTGTCAAGTTTACAGAAAGGCAGACAGAGAGCATACAGACTATTATCAGATAAGTTCATGTGATTTTTGGGGGCTCAGGTTAGCTACAATATGTAAAGTTTATAGACAGACAGAATACAAAATGTGATCAGAAAATCTCACTTAAAATCAGGTTAGCTAAAAATGTTATGAGCAGAAAAGTTCAATATTTTGTAGTTGCATATTGAGTTCATTTTACTCCTGATATTGAGACAATTTTTTTTCTTTTTTTCCCCTCATACTTCACATTCATGAAAAATATAAAAAAGTTCTTCCCACTTGTGAAATATATCTATCTTTTACATTCAACTACAAAACTTTTAATATTTTTTAGGTAAAAGAGATATAAAAACCTGTAAGGAGATGATGCTTCCCTTTCCCTGACAATGGTTGGATAGTACACACTGGGGAATCTGTCAAAATAAATTTAGACTATTTAATACATACAACCTATGTATATATAAATAATGAGTCCCTTAGCTTGTAAAACACCAGAAGTCTTTAAGTTCAAATAATGCTTTCTAAAGATATGTTTATACATACAAAACTTGAAGTATATATGTATATGAATACAAGTACAATGTAAATTAATGTTTACAATTGACAAGGGTCAATAAATATACATGTACCCTTGTGAGAGATTTAAAAAGAAACCTGTAAGGAGATGATTCTTTCCTCTTTGTGATGATTGGATAGAGGGATTCTGGGAAATCTGTCAAAATAAATTGAGACAATTAACCTATATATAAATAATGAAGCCTTGAGCTTGTGAAACACTACAAGGCCAAAAGAAAAAATAGTCTTGTTTCCTGCTACCCAACCTACCCATTTTTTTTTTAACTTTTGGGGAAAAAATTGAAATTGCAGGAATTCTATGTTAAAGTGAAAAAAAAATATATTTGAATTGTATTTCATGACATATATGTTTAAAATATGGACTTTCAGTAAATTCCGTCTTGATTCGAGTTG
>PRKT01001179.1:2208-26728 GCA_003671525.1 Saccostrea glomerata
TGCAACCACGGCCAAAATGTACAACCTTCTCCCATTCTGATCGTGGTCAAATGAGAAAGAATACTTTGTGGCTCGATCATTAATATTTTGTAGCTCATTAAAATATTGACCAATGCAAATAAAGTAAAGTCAGATATTTTACTTTGATCATGATACCCAGTCGCAGTGTAAGAAACACTGTTGAATGAATGTAAATTGTTCATCTCAATTGGGATAGAAAGAAACCCATGTTCACTTTCAATGTTATATGACGTCACAATAAAGATTGAGGCATCAAGATACAGATTAGGAATTTTTTTTTGTCAAGCAGCCACGAGAAGGAGAGCTTCATGTTTACAACAAAGTGGTAATGTACATATGTAACCTGACCTACTGATAACCAAGTCCACTCAAACGTAGTCCATGTATTTCAACTTTTGAACCAATCAAGAAGTCAACTCTTAAACAATAGTACAGTACCCACATCGTTATTCTTTACAATTCTATCGTGTCCTATCGTGCGTGTATCCTATCGTATCGTGCGTGTATCCTATCGTATCGTGCGTGTATCCTATCGTATCCTATCGTATCGTGTTTTCCGTTTATCAAGTTTTGCGCTTTCTATCGTGTTTTCCGTTTATCGTGTAGATCGTTTATCAGGTTCTATCGTGTATCGTGTTTTGCGTTTATCGTGTATATTCGGAAACCCTCGCTTTTTATCTTTACTATAGAAAGAAACTACTGAGCTATTCCGAGTTTCCTTTTCGTTTTGTTAACTAAAATAAGATTACTTCAACCGAAAAGGAGAAAAGAAAGTCTTATCCCTTTCTTTTTTCATCATTAAAAGAAATAATAAAGCGTAGAAGGAAAATAATAAATAAATAGCGTATTTCATGAATTGATAAATAAATAAATAAATAAATAAATAAATAAATAAATAAATAAATAAATAAATAAATAAATAAATAAATAAATAAAATAATTAAAATACAGTACCCAAAAGTTGCAATTAAGAATGGGTGTATTTAATATCCTAGGGAAAGTAATTACTACAGCAACTCTGTATTTTTTTTTTATTGGAAATGAAAATTTTTTATACTGTTTTATTTAATTAATTTCATGAAATTTTATAATTTTTTATGTACAGGGGGTTGAAATCTACGATGGCCGATATGAGCCGTCAAAATACAAGTAAGAGTAGTTCTATTACAGCAAAACTCGGTTATAACGAAGTCACAGGGACCTATGAAATTACTTCGCTATATCCGTAATTCGTTATAACCGTATAAGAAAATCATTAAATTTATATATCTGGGGATCCAAGATGACTTCGCTATATCCGTAAATTCGCAATATCCGTGTTCGTAATAAGCGAGTTTTGCTGTATGTACGTAGAATCAATGGCAAAACACAAGAAGTAGTAATAATAATTTGTACATGTACAAATCTTGAGACAAAATACACTCGAGACTACTTAACATTCCTTAGATTTATTGGGAAGATTATCTGTAAACTTAGAAGGGACAAAATCAAAAACATGTGTTGCTTATTTTCCCCTCTATTGTCTCCCCTTATTTTTAGTTGTTAAATAAATGGTGTGCACCTTTTCCGTCTCTGCTTTCACAAATCTACGGAATATTTCTTCGTTCCAATGAGAAAAAAAATAATGAAGAAAAAAGTAATATGGAAAGAGGGCAAGTAAAGTATGAAACAGGGGAGGATCCAGCCATTTTTGAAAGGGGGTTCCAGGGTTGTGTCCCTCTAAACCGCCCCCCCCCCCTACAAACTGTCAAGCAAAGATTGACACACACACATATGGAAAAATCTAAGGTTGTGGTAAATATTATCTTTGTTTTACTTCCTTTTTTTCTTTGAAAACGTACCCCCAGTTCAAATAAAAAAATAAACACATTTCAAAAACTACTGAAGCCTTACAATTTTATAGATTTGCAGCATTTCTGAAGAGTACAAAGGATTTTTTTTTTTTTAGAATTTGAAAAACGTTTTTGGGGTGGGGTGCGGGTGGGGTTTAAATTAAAGAGTTACACGTTAGTTTCTTCAAAAAATATAATCAAAACACAGTACATACATGTACATAGCCAACACAGCCGAAGATCACGGGAATCTAATATCAAAATATTTCCATTTCTAATTTTTTCTCTGTAATAACTGTTTGAAAGTTGGAGGAATTTATTTCTCGATAATTCTGCCGGAATGTAAATTAGGCAGGTCGATAGGTCAGCAGCTAAGGAGGCTTAATACGCATGCAAATCTCGTGTGCATCTGTCTCTGTATCTGACGCTAAGGAAACCAAATATGCATGTAAATCTCGTGCGGCTGCCTTTTTGTTTGACGTCAGTGTGCGAGGGCTATTGAAATTGGCATGGAAGTCCTCGTGTAATTGAAATCTATTAGTCTACATTTTTAGGTCACCTGAGTAAACTCAGGTGACCTATTGCTATCTGTTTTTGTCCGTCGTCGTCCGTCGTCCGTCGTGCGTTAACATTTAAACATTTTCAGCTTCTTCTCTGAAACCGCAGAACCAATTTCAACCAATTTTGGCATATAGCATCTATGGGTGAAGGGGAACAAAAATTGTGAATTTCATGGTCCCTGCCCCCCTGGGGCCTGGGGGGTGGGGCAAAAACCACTAAATTAGTGCAATCTTTAAAAATCTTTTTCTTTACTCCTGGACATCAAGCAGTTCAACTGTTGGTATGATTGTAATCAGCATTGAGTCCTCTACTAAAATTGTGAAATTCATGGCCCCAGGGTCAGGGGTTCTGGTGTTAGGGCGGGGCTCTATTGATTATAAAGTGAAAATGCATTAATTCTTTGAAAATCTTCTTCTCTGCTCCTGGGTATTAAATAAACTTATTAAGTTCATAGTTATGATGAGCAAGAGTGCCTCTACCAAAATTATGAATTTTATGGCCCCGGGGTCAGGGGTTATGGTGTTAGGACGGGGCTCTATAGCTTATATAGTGAAAATGCATTAAATCTTTGAAAATCTTCTTCTCTGCTCCTTGGTATTAAATTAACTTATTAAGTTCATAGTTATGATGAGCAAGAATGCCTCTACCAAAATTGTGAATTTTATGGCCCCAGGGTCAGGGTTATGGTGTTAGGGCGGGGCTCTATTGATTATATAGTGAAAATGCATTATTTCTTTTAAAATCTTCTTCTCTGTTCCTGAGTATTAAATAAACTAACTAAGTACATAGTTATGATGAGCAAGAGTGTCTCTACATAAATTGACGTGAAATTTATGGCCCCAGGGTCAGGGGTTCTGGTGTTAAGGCGTGGCTCTATTGATTATATAGTGAAAATGCATTAATTTTTTGAAAATCTTCTTCTCTGCTTCTGAGTATTAAATAAACTAATTAAGGACATAGTTATGATGAGCAAGAATGTTTCTACCAAAATTGTGAATTTTATGTCCCCATTTTCAGGGGTTCTGGTGTTAGGGTGTGGCTCTATAATGATTATATAGTGAAAATACATTACATCTATTAAAATCTTTTTCTCTAATTCTGGGTAATAAGCAGATGAACTATTTATATAGTTATGATGGGCTCCTCTTCCAGAATTGTGAATTTCAAGGCCCCCTATATAGTTATGATGGGCTCCTCTTCCAGAATTGGGAATTTCAAGGCCCCTGGGTCAGGGATACCAAAAGGGGGGGGGGGCTCTACTTATATACTGAAAATGAATTGTTTGAAATCTGCTCCTTGGTATTAATCAAGTAATTTTGATAAGCAAGTGTGCCTTTTCAAAAATTGTGCAATGTGTAGACCTAGGGTCAGGAGTTCATGTGTGGTATTTTGCTGAATATCAGCAATAATATTGCTGATTATTGCTGAATATTACTGATTAGTTGACATACATTTTTGTTCCCCTACCCTGCTTATGGGTATATTAAGTAAACAAACTAAACAATTGATAAGTGTAAAGTTATGATTAGCAATGGTGCCTCTTTCAAAATTGTGAATGCCATAACACCTAGCTTAAAACATAAACCAAATTCAATCATTTGAAAGTTGTTGTATGATGCTCAGGTGACCTATAAGGCCCGTGGGCCTCTTGTTAATGTCTAAGTCTACAATTTTATTTCACAATGAAATGGAAATATAAGGAATCACTGTCTAGTTATGAGAGTATGCCAGGGACATCAACAATAGTGGGAAGCATTGATAATTTATTTAGCATAACGGGCTTCGCCCGTTAGGCAAATTATCCCATGTTTCCCACTATTGTTGATGCCCTGGCATACTCTCAAAACTAGACAGTGATTCCTTAATCAAACCTCGCATGTTACATATCCTACATAAAATATATAAAAATAAGTAGAATATTTTCTACCATTCTCTCATAAAAAAAATAGTGAAGGTGAAAGAAGGAAACTAAATGTGTGAGAATCTATCTATTCAATACATAATTTAGACGTACAAATGTTTACTAGCATTCTCGTTCTCTCTCTCTCTCTCTCTCTCTCTCTCTCTCTCTCCACTTGACAAAAAATAAAAGGGGGTTCCAACCCCTGGACCCCCGCCCCCTTTTATGGATCCACCAATGTGAAAAAATAAACACATTTCTTAAACAGATCATCTAGAAACAGATTCTCATCTAGTGGCAAAAGAAATAATTAAGATGCAGATCCCTTGTTTCTGGAATTTTTAACCAGCATCTTGGGGCTTATGAATGAAGGTTAAAATTTTGTTGTCGTGAAAGTTAAAATAAAAAACCCCCCAGATAATCTTAATAGAGACACTTGCAAAATATTTGATAAGATCAAAGACGAAAATAAAAAAAAAAAAAAAAAAACTCGCTGCATTTTGTGATCAATTGAAGTAAGGAACACAACATTTATTAAACAAAATAGAAGAAAAATCAGACACACATGTTTTTGATTTTGTTCCTTCTAAGTTTACAGATAATCTTCCCAATAAATCTAAGGAATGTTAAGCAGTCTCTAGTGTATTTTGTCTCAAGATTTGTACATGTACAAATTACTATTACTACTTCTTGTGTTTTGCCATTGATTCTACGTACATAATAGAGCTACTCTTACTTGTATTTTGACGGCTCATATCGGCCATCGTAGAAATCCGACTTTTTGAAAAATGGCGGCTGCGTTGGCAACAAGCGACGCACTAGACTATGATCATGTGTTTTGATCCTGAATTCACTCTTACAGATATGTACCAGTCATAAATCTTTTGTAGACAAGGAAACGTTTTCTGGTCCTTATAATTAGTATTTAAAATGACTGAAACGGTTTCTCTATGCATGTGAATAACAGTAACTAAAATAAAACACAGGACTAAGAACTGGGCAAGAGTTCCACTGTGCAACGGCATTAGAGAATTAAGACACACGAAAAGCCCGTAGTAATAAAGGGTTTTCAAATTATTATTATTTCATATCTGTACAAGCATATCCTTTGTTTACGTTTTTTTTTTTTTGGATCGTATGATACTCATTGAGATATTTAATATTTATATTACTATAACCGTTTTGGCCTTTTTTTAAAATTCGTATAGCTCCTGGTCTCTTTTCTTAAACATGTTTAATTTGCACACTTTTTTGTTGACTTGGTGCCTCGATCAGTGCTTGATTAATTCACATGGGTTAGCTCAAAAAAGTTTTGTCAAAATTTTCGATGGAATACCCTTCCCCCTGTTATTTCCCGATCACATGGCGGATGTGACCGATCGGCAGGGAATGTTCACTCCTTCGTGGTACCTGATCCCACCTCTAAATTTTTGGTCCGTGTTTGCTCTACTCCTGATAAATATTGTTTAATGGTCTTTTAACATCTTTAAATTGAGTATTCTGTGCGTCATCTCCGGGCAAATATATTACATAAGATAAAGTTCCGAACATCTATAACTTTGTGATTTTCTTCAAATCGTTGAAATAATGTATTTACTTGACACGCCTAGCTCGCGTATATGTTCCATTTCACCTCTTTGGATGAATTATTTATATCAAATCACATCATACAATTATATATAAAATTATAAAATAAAATGATACAATTGCTACAAAGGTGCATTATTTTTATGACTGGGAAATTCCACTGGACACAGAGAAAACCAGCCTGCTTAATTTTTTGAATATTTAGTCGAATTAAATTATATACACAAATCTACATACTCAGAAAAAATAATTAGAGTCATTGTAAAATAAAAAAAAATGCCTGCAAACTTATTTCAATATTATTTTATATAAACTGCTGGTCAGAGATTTACGGAGACAGCCGAGTGTCTGGTTTGAAAGATACTATCAAAACCCCTGTCGTAGAAAAACAAATCGAGATCGAGATTCACAAAATTTATTCACATATGAGCCTGAGCTGTGAGCATGCTGAGGTTCCTCTAAGAAGGCTACTTTATCTGATCAGCGTGTGCATGAATCATTTATACCAATTCCCTCTTTTTTCTCTGTGTTGGAGCAATTTGAAGGTTTTTCAACGGACGGTGCGTGAACAGGTGAACGAAATATTGACTGAGGTAGGGGGACCAGACAACCTTTACCTTGGCTTGGAAATTTTTGAAAGAAAATTAAAGGCAAATGTAGGTAGTTGTTATCAGCAGATACATGTTATAGGAAGCAGATACTATTATTATTATTATTATAATTGTTATCATTAAGTAAAATAATGCAAAGATGAATGCTATTTAGATTAAATAACATGATGCTATTTTTAGTAAAGGGAATTACCATACATACCGGTACGCGAGGAGCACTCAGCAGCCTCCCGAGAACCACATTGTCATTCATTTTTTCGGGTTGCAGGTAAAAATAAGTGATTTATTCAAAGAATAATATAATGAATTCATATAAGTTTATATTTTATTGCCTGTATTCACTATTCAGTGAAAGAAGACAAAACAAAACTTGAGAGTTGTGTATTGTAATGTCTTAGTTGTTTTGAACTTGGCACACTATTTTCATTCAGACTACCACAGTACATGTATAAAGAAGGTGTGTGTGAGTGTGTTAAAGAAAGGGGGTTAGGAAGGAGAGTGGGTGGTTGGGAGTTAATATGGCTTAATAAAGGATACATGTTACAATATACATCATGTACATTGTATTAAAATGTTTGCAAATAATTTAATAAGGGCATATTGCAATGTCATGCACATTAAGCATGTACTTTATAAATGATCTTTTTAATTTTATTCAGGATTTACATTCATTGATAGGTAAAAATTCTTGCCCAAAGTATTGAAATGCTTGTTATGCAAGACCAAAAAATTAATCTGAAAATAGGAAGTTAGGAAATGAAAGGTGTAACAATGACTGTAAATCAGAAAAGCAATCTGTATCAGTATGAAATAGGAATTTGAATCTGTTAAATTGCCTAGAAGTACTTTTTTCTCTTTTGACCATATAGACCATATAGAGATATGGTGAAACCAGTACGGGAGGCCAGAGCAGCTGTAGTTTGTGGAATAGGCCAGGTTCAGGTTCAACCTAAGGAGGAAAATTCCATTGCTAATAATGGAAAGATAATTATGAACCAGTTGGATGTACATGTAGAAGGAACAAAAGGATCTTTCCATGTTGGTATGTACTTGTCTTGGAAAAATAAATAAAAATGTAGTTACCACTGTGACATTATTTTTATCCTCATCTGTCATATTTACTAAAAGAAATCTAGTAAGTACATGTACCCCAATTTATGCAAAGAAGTATCAGTTTAATTAAGAAGCCTAAGGTATGATCAAACAATAGCTTACATGTTTAAAGTGCAGGTATGTTATATTGTATACAGACTTTGTTTTTATTTGTTCTTGACTAAATTTCTTTGTGTATTTTTTTCAGGGAAAAGTACAAGGCCTGTCAAGGGGAATGATTCATTTACATTTAAGATGTTTAACCAGAGTGATTCAAACAGAGCTTGTGCACAAGATCTTCAAAAAACATCCTTGGGAGCTTCACAATTGCAAAGGATTGCAAAAAATATTGATACAGATTGTAAGAAGCATCACATTTCTCTGTTATACTGTGAAATCACAAATTTCTGTGGGGGTTTAATTTTTGTTGTTTTTGAAGTAAATGTATTAAGAGACCCACAAATTCCTGATTACACTGAAATAACCAAGAGATTTTCTTCAAACCACGAAATCCTGACCCCTCTAAAATATGTGACTTTACAATTACATTACGATGCTACTGGCTTGAAATGGCTTCCAATTTTTATCATTATTCATTAATGATAATCATTATCTTTTATGCCTCTGAATAAAGCCCCTTAGTATCCTCTTTAGATATTTTACTGACAAGTGCAAGCACTAAAATTTATTCATGTCAATGCATTCCAACTTGCGTTTGCACTAAAATACGTATGCATGGAATTTTCTCGTTTTACAGTATTGCGAATTCAAAGTTAGAGCAAAGTTATAAGCTGGATCCCCAGCTTTATGATTTAATGAATTACGGATATAGCGAAGTAATCTCATAGGTCCCCATGACTTCCTTATATCGAGTTTTACTGTATATGAAATAAAAAAAGGACTGAACTTAAATGTGATATTTTGTTTTTTTTTATCCACTCCCATATTTGACTTTTTGGCTAGTCAAGCACAGAAACAAAAGTGCAATCCCGTATATAAGTAAACATTCATCAACATTACCATGGTGTTGCTATCATATGGACGTGGCCCAATGTTAAAATTTATACTATTTCTATTTTAAATAAAAGAAATGGAGTATTTACACACTTAATTCATATTAAAACAATGCATGCATCGAAAGAAAGTTACGAAGATAAACGGTAATTATAATCAGGTATTGTCTGCAAGCTCAGTCGCCATGCTAGATTTCATTGTTTACCTCGAGGTTATAGATGATTGACACGCCGAGAAGCCAAAATTTGAATGTGCTAATGATAAATAACTACCATGGTAGCAATAGTTTAATTAAATTATAATTTGGCAGAACTTTCTGTCTTCCGAACATGTGCAGTGATAATGTGTATATAAAATCCAATGACCCTTCAACATTATGTAATCGCACGTTTTGGTTTACATTTAGTTATGTAAAAGCCTTGAACAAACACAAAAAATGATATATCTGTTATCACACAATATATTTTAGCGTTTAGGGGCTCATGCGCCAAAGGCATTAAAATTAGTAGTGCGCCAAATATTCTCGTTTTACAGTATCTGTGTTTGTACTAAACAAGTTTTACTGCATGTAAATTGTTTTCATGATTGACTTTAGTTATTCATTAGTTCGTTTAATTTATTCATCAATTTATTTCTTGGTGCAAAAATGGGGATGAGGTAAGCATAAAGGTTGTAGCTCATGTAGTAAATGTTTGAAGAGATTGATCATGATCCTATAGATGTATGCTTTTAAGTTTAAATTTTGAAAAATTGACTTCCTTTGTGTTTTAACAGATGGAAAAGAATTCCAGAGAAAAGCCATTTTCTCTCTAGAACTCAACATGCTGGGCCTGAATTGGAAAAAAATACGTTTTAAGCTGGGATCATACATGCTAAAATTTTTCTTGAGTATTTTACATTTGTATTCCCTTTCATATATTATACAATTATACTGTAATTATGCACTGGCAAAATAAAGCTTTCTAGTAAAGGAAGCCACTAGAGGTAGATTATTGTAAATCATAAACTTTTTTCTTTAAGTTTCATAAACCCTTTGCTCATTCATACAAAATGTTGCTTGTACTTAAATGATTTTTCCAAAAAAAAAAAAATGTATTTTATAAGTAAAATAACAACAATTGTAGCATAGCTTACAGGGCAAAATTGGACAAAATAAAGACACTTTAATTGGCAAATCTATAAAGGAATGATAGAAATTAATGTCATTAAGAGTTATCTCTCTTATCGGAGTATCAATGAACTTTAATACTTGTGTGTTAAAATATTTTGACAGTGCACAATTACTGTAGAATTATATTTTTTAAGTTTTTAAAAACTAGTAAAATATAATTTATGGAATAACAAATGAATATAGTATTACATATATGTACAAAAATGTAATATGAAAACTTAACCAAGAATTTGAAAATGGACTTCTTACATGGATGATGAGGAAAATACACTTGTAACTGAAAGATGAATTTGCAGGTAAAATTGAAAAGTAGAAATAAATATTTTGAATCTTTTAAAATGATAAAATTTGAAATTATGTTATCTTCTTTGCATTTATACATCTATTATGATGATGATTTCTTTTAGGTGTATGGAAGTCGGGTTTCATCCAGCTAGGTGGAATCAAATGGAAGAGAAAACATTTTTTCTGCTGGATTCTGATACTTCTGGTAATGATAAAATCAGATTAAAAAGGGAAAAATTCCAATGTAACTGAATATCACCAAATTTTAATGACACCTTATTCTAGACAGGTACATATGTAATTAGTCTATAAGACAGACACAATTTTCACTAAATTATACCATAATTTCAATTTACCAATCTAATAAATTTATATGTCCAATGCTTGATGTTTTAACAATATTGTTGACATCTCTGTTAATATAGTTCTTAATTGATAACACATATTTACACATTTCTCCTCTTCTGCCTCCATGCAACTAGCATTGTTACTCTAATTACATCATTCACATCATTGTTACATAGAGAATAATACATACCCTTTTCCATATCACATCCTGTATCAGCCCAAGACACCAATATCAGCCAGAGGGCCGAAGGCCCGAGGGCTGATATTGGTCGAGGGCTGATACAGGATGTAATGTGGAAAAGGGTATGTTTTATTATATTTATTACATTATTACAATGTAATCAGGAATCATGTCAACATTGTCGACATTGTTACATGTATGTTGATGATGACAATATGAAATACTAAGTAAACATTGTAAAACGGTGTAAATACCATATCATATGAAGTGTTAACACTGTCTACATTGCGATATTGACAATATGGAATAGAATAAGTTTAATTTCTGTAGATGTATGTAAATTTATTATCTTGAATGATATGCATGAGTGTACTTTTTTAGAGAGGAGATTGTTCTGTTTAATTTACACTAATCTTGGGAATATACTTTTTGCAAAAAGAATGTGGTTTACAGTAATTACAATTTTCATAAGTGAATTATTTAGCAATTTTTTAAAAAGAAATTTTGTTCAGTTTGAAACTGCAAGTTATTGAATATGTTTTGGTCTTGAAGTATGTTGAACAAGAAAGTCATTTTATCATAAATCAAGTTCATATACAATTGTATACTTGTAGAGATACATTAAAAATCATTGTATTGGGATGGCATTCTTAGATTTTCCTCTTAATTTGACATTATATAAGCATATTACAGTTAAACTTTGTTATCTCAAACACTAATATCTCAAATACCATAGACATGTCAAAATGATAAGAAAGCCACTTATTCTTTAAGTATATTACACTTGATGTCTTGAGTCATCTGATATCTTGAAATTTTTTCATCTGTCCAATCAAGTTCAAGATAACACAATTTTTCTGTTTTGTATATTAGATGTAAATTGTTTGTATTTAATTTGTTTTTTTTTTTACCAAAACTTATGTTTTAAAAGGTGACTGCAAGTGCAAGTGATTGTCCCACAGAATCTGTGGGCACAGTAAAAGAAGTCAAATTTTGTCCCCTAAACAAGAAAGACCATGACAAGGCTGCAAGAAATATGAACTGCTCCAGTCTAGTGTCACCTGATTGTGCTGAACTGGAGTATCATTGTCTTGTTAATGGTTTCGGGAATGGTACTGTGGAAGTTTGTGCAGAAAAGTTTTTGGTCCAGAAAGGTTTGCAGTAGTAAAATTTCAGTAAATTGTAAATGAAAAAAGAAGAAAGTTTAATGATTCTATGCTTATTTTCTTTTATTCTCTTATTTTCTAGCAAATGCTATTTATAGTAAATTACACTGCCAGGAATGAAAAATTCTTATTTAATATAGAATTGATTATTCATTTTATCAGTTATATTAGTATGGCACGCCAAATCTACAAAAATGAGCAAAACATAGTTTCACATTCGATAAACTAGGTTTATCGGTTGTAAACTATAATTTACGGACTGTAAACTATAGTTAACAATGTTAATCTATATTTTGCATCTGTAAACCATAGTTAACGTCATAATCTAATGTTTCACAACAGTTACCGTAAACTATACTTAACATCGAAAACAATCATTTGCGATTGCCAAAACGTAGATTATCCGATAGATACAGTTTCATGATTTGTAAACTATAGTTTACAAACCGTTAACTCTAGTTAACAATCTTGTAAATATAGTTTCACGATTTGTGAAACTATGATTAACAACTCTTAACTATAGTTTATGATTGTTAAAAAATAGTTTTCAAACTTGAATCTATGTTAATCAACAAAATCTATTGTTAACGCTATTTTTCAATTTTTCAACTTGTCAATATAACCACGTTTACAGTATTCAGACAGATAAACTTAGATTAGCATTCGTAAACTATAGTTTTTGACCGTTAAATATAGTTTTACAGATGAAAACTATACTTAACAAATTGTTAACTATACTTAACAAATTGTTAACTTTAGTTTATGGTTTGTAAACTATAGTTTACAGTCGATAAACCTAGTTTATCAATTGTGAAACTAGGTTTATCTCATTTTTGTGAATTTGGTGTGCCATATATTAGGGAAAGAAATAATTTATCTTTAACAATTACCATTATATGTGTTTCTGCTTGAGTCACCCTATTCTAAATTAGTAAGCTAACAAAGAGGGCAAACAGGATAGAAATGGATCAAAAATTTTTATGCGGCTGGTTGAAATTGCCTAGATTTAAGAACATATTCTTATATATTGTGGTTTCATCAAATTTCGTTGGCATCAATTTTCATGGATTTTGTAAAACAGACTTTTTCGAGGACACATAATTTCGTGGACAAAAGCAATCCCTAAACAAATGAATATCATTTTTCTTATTTCAATGAACATTTCAATTCGTGGATCTGCTCAACAACGAAATCCTCAAAAATTGGTGCTCAATGAATATTGATGAAACCACAGTACTATAAATGTTGCTTTTTGATAAACAAAATCCTATTCCAAGATACAAAATTAATGTTTATAAAGAATCAAGTTACTGTTTATTATCGTAAAGGAATATCATCACAATACAGTTATAAAACCCATTCTTGTAATCTGTCCAGGTTACTGTGCTGAGTTCAATGAACTTGGGAGAAAAGTCCAAAACAGTTATGAAAAACCATCTAATCCTCCAGGGAAGCATTATATCTCAACTGAGGCTTACAAATGTAGGTTTTTTCCCATATTTTCCCCTATATCACTTATTAACTTGAAAAAAAAACCAGTATTATATGGTACATGTAATGCCATTAACTTGAAGATATATTTCAATTATTAATTGTCAGCATCTTTTAGGAAGAAATGAGCTAAAACTGGGTATTCTAATATCATATATTTAAGATGCCCAGTGTTATGAAATAGTTTCTTCCCTGGATCCACATACAATGACTTCTACAACCATGGTAACCAATGAACTGGCCCCAACACATTTTCCTGAAAATTACAACATATCAACTGAAGGGAGCAAGTCAAGGTACAGCAATATTCATGAAAGAAACTTTAAAACATGAGACTTTTATTCTTAAAGATCATGAATGTAAAGAATGAGATATTAAAATACCCTAAATCTGGAAATTTTTACGTCAATTTTATATTGCGAATTCGGGTAAAAATAGTGTTGATTAATTTTTACGTTTCAAAATTTTGTGAATTACCACTGCTTTGTTTACATTTTTTTACTGGAAATTTATTTTTAAGAAAAATATTTTTGCGAATGCAATGCAAAAATTTCCAGATTTACGGTACATATTAGTGTTACATCTCAATGAAAGTTCTAAGAATATTCATTTTATTGCAAAAAGAATGTCTTTTACAAATCAGTCAAAGTTAGCAAGCTATTAGGGCATGGTAATTAATGCTACAATGCAAGCATCATCAAGTGTACAAGTGCTTGATAAAGGTTAGATTTAATGCAGTAACTGTATTATTAAAAGAGCTTAAATATTTACCATTTTGAAGAAGAAATAATGCAATGAATGATGTCCTAGAACAAGAAAATTAATTTGTCATTTTCAGTGAGTTAAAGTCAGCTAGGTTTCGTGTGATATTTCATGTTTTGCAATCAAAAGCTAATCAGTTTTGATTTTTGGAAATTCAGAGGGCTTGGATGGACTGAATGTGAACCTTGCTCTTCTAAGCAATAGGGAATATTTTACATGGAAATGTAAACATACGTGTAAAGGAAAAAATTAAAAACACATTCCTTGAAAGATTGATTGATTGATTAAATTAATGTTTAACGTCCCTCTCAAGAATTTTTACTCATATGGAGACGCCACCACTTGCCACTGGAGATCTGCAAATTTTGTTGTATACTTGGCACTCAAGGCCATTGAGCAGGGAGGGATCTTTTTCATGCTAGCACTTACTGCATTTATATCGTCTCATCCCTGATGGACATCATTGCCATTTTTATCTCTATTGTTCAGGGGCCTTTTGTCTGTCATTCATCAGCCTTCTGTAAACTTTTCACGTTTTTTACCTTTTTATTCTCCAGAACCACTGTGCTAATTTCTACTAAACCTAACACAAAGCATCATTTAATGAAGGAAATAAGTTGTTCAAATAAAGGGCCACATCCTGTTTCAAGTGGCAATAATCAATCAAGTGACTGCAGTGTTTTTGATGGCATCTTTTAAAAATTTTTCTCAAGAACCACTGGGTCAAAAACATAAAGCCTATTTAAAAAATTCATAGTAGTGTATACATTTATTTATATTTGTTCAAAGCAGGGCTAGCTGTGTTAAGTGTACTAGGTTTGAGCACTATGTTTTAGATGTTAAATGATTTCATGTTCATACTGACAATTTTACTATTACAGCACAGAGAGCTGGATTGTTGGAGGATTTTTTCTGCCCATATTTTTAATCTCCATACTGATCCTGGTTTTCTTTATTGAAAAGAAATGTAATAACAGGAAAGGTAGTTATATTTATGGATTTTATAAGTGATAACAGTACGTAACCAGCTATGAAGAATTTTAGATTTTTTTTATACTTGGCTGCAAAATCTTTTTTTGGATTCTAGATATACTTGTACCACATTTATATGTATGCTAGTGTACATGTAGATTCAAAATGCATGAAATTGTTAAAGTTATCACCCCTCCTCTTTAGGGTAGGGCAGGTCCACAATAGGAAATCAAAGTTTTACTTTGAAAAATATAGAAAAAATCTTTTAAAATCTACCTAAGAACCTGAACATAGCGAAATTAAAACCATTGTGATTATTTGCTAATCTACAGTATATTTTAAGGCAACTGACTAGAAATGTTTTTAGACAAAAGAATGTTATTATCAATATTTGTTAAATGGTTTAGGGTTGATTGAATGAACTATATAGTGATCCTAATTGTATAACTCTGGCAGGACAATTCATCAGATTGCTGAGAATAATTTCCTTGGGAAGTTTAATCTGTTATTAGAGGGATATTACACCCTTTAAAAAAACCACAATTTTAAAATTATCTCTTTCAGATCCTGAGCATGTAGGACAAGAAAATGAAGGGGACAAAGATGCAAGCAGAGCTGTTCCCCTATTAAATGGTAATTTTTATTGAGAATAATTTCCTTGGGAAGTTTGATCTGTTATTAGAGGGATATTACACCCTTTAAAAAACCACAATTTTAAAATTATCTCTTTCAGATCCTGAGCATGTAGGACAAGAAAATGAAGGGGACAAAGATGCAAGCAGAGCTGTTCCCCTATTAAATGGTAATTTTTATTCTCTCTTTGTTCTTGATTCAAACCTTCATTCATAACATTGCTTTAATTAAAAATAAATTTAAACAGAGTAAAATCTATATTATCCAGATGTTGTTGGTTTGTTGGCTTATCTATCATTGTATCTCGAGAGAATTTTTCAATCATTTGCAGACGCCACCACTTGCCGTGGAGGGCTACATATTTTGTCCTTTACTGGGCATTTGGACCAAATTAGGGCAACATTATTATACAATTCTTTTTTTCTCTTCAGGTGTGAATTTGCCAAATGGCTGTGGGCAAAATGAAAAGTTATCCGATGAGAATCACACTTTGGATAAAATGATTTGATTCGGAAAACCTGGATGTGATTTAGTAACTATATGACCGCCTAATTTAATTCATATCATATTCATTAGATGTTGTCACAGCTAATAACTGAAGACTGCCATGTAGGTTGATGTGTAATGATATACAGGTTTTTATGTAAACATTTGTAATGATCGTATTTAAATGCAAAAATCAAGTTTTTAGCAAAATATTTATAAAATCATATTATATTTTCATTCATTTTTTTTTTTAAAAGATCTTATGATCATACAGATATATATACATGTATTTGAAAAAAAAAGTTTACAGGATAGAAAATTGGTTGTGCATGCATAAAGCAAGAGTCCTCTGTAATAATCATTTTATTTTGATATATTTGATTTAATGTTTTTTTCTGTATGATTAAGACTTTCTCAAATGTAAAATGTCTTCACTGAAAAAGGTTTGAGTTACCAGTCATATCAAATTAAAAAAAAAGCACTGCAGCTTTTCAAAAAGAGGAAATTGTGGTTACATACCCTTTCCAAAATACTCACCTTCTGGCAACATCTTCTGGCATTATTGCCGTAATATTGAAGCAACATTATGGCAATACATTGCGGCAATATTGTGGCAATATTGTTTTTGGTATGTAAATTAGATTTGCTGCAATATTGCCAGAAAAGTGTAGTGGCATTATTGCAGCAATATTGTAGCAACATTCTGGCAATACATTGTGGCAAAATTGCGTTAAATAAACTGTCATTGTTACCCTACAAATTTTGACTTATGTGTTTCCTAACATTCCCCAAACCCTGGAGCTATATTCCCCAAATGAACGTGCACCTCCAAATTATGTCTAAGACAGACCAGCCCGCGGTCACAGTAATATTTTTAGCTCACCTGAGCCGAAGGCTCAAGTGAGCTTTTCTGATCACATTTTGTCCGGCGTCCGTCTGTCCATCTGTCTGTCTGTCTGTCCAAAAACTTTTCACATTTTCGACTTCTTCTCAAGAACCGCTGGGCCAATTTCAACCAAATTTGCCAAAAAGCATCCTTGGGTAAAGGGAATTCAAGTTTGTTCAAATGAAGAGCCACGCCCTTTCCCAAGGGGAGATAATTATGAATAAGAGAAAAATTAATGGCATTTTAAAAAAATCTTCTCAATAACCACTGGGCCAGGAAAGATGAAACTCATGTGGAATCATCCCCAGGTAGTGTAGATTCAAGTTTGTTCAAATCATGACCCCTGGGGCTAGGGTGGGGCCAAAATGGCCGACCCAAGTTTTAGATAGGAATATATTTGAAAAATCTTTAAAAATCTTCCTCTCAAGAACCACTGGGCCAGGAGAGATGAAACTCATGTGGAATCATCCTCAGATAGTGTAGATTCAAGTTTGTTCAAATCATGACTTCTGGGGCTAGGGTGGGGCCAAAATGGCCGACCCAAGTTTTACATAGGAATATATAGGCCCCAGTAAACTTTCAGTTCTGATCTGATATGTGCTTTTTCCTAGCCAATGTGCTCAGGTGAGCGCTGTGGCCAATGGGCCTCTTGTTTTCAAATTTAAAATAGATTTGCTGCAATATTGCCAGAAAAGTGATGCGGCAATGTTGCTGCAAAGGAATTGCAGTACATGTATTATTTCAGGTTGTGCTGCAGCAATATTGGGGCAACACTACAGTACTACATAATTGGTAATTAATAGGAATTATGATCTATCAATCAAACAATTAACAAACTGTGCCGAGGAACATAAAAATTAATAGTAAGCCACAGAGTCAGTAAGAACTAGCTACTTCTGTTATTCTTTGAACAGATAGAAAAATTATGTTGATCATCATAATAAAAAATCAAATTGTGTTAGTGAAACACTATACACCTGGTGGCAGCAAAGTTCGAAAAAGCTATTTTTAGCATATAGGTCAAGGTCATAAGGTCATTGGTCTTGGTGTCATTTGAAAGAACTTTTTTAATGGAGTATGCATACTAAATATGAAGTCTCTATCTCTGATGGATCGAAATTTATGGCAGAGGTTCAAAAAGGCTATTTTTAGCATATAGGTCACAGTAAAGGTCACAAGGTCATTGACCTTGGGTTTATTGAAAGAGCTTACAAATGTAATTAGTGAAGGGCGCATACCAAATACAAGTTCTCCAACTTTTATGGCTCAAAAGTTATGTCGATCTCAAATAAATCTTATTTTAAGCATATGGATCACAGCCAAGGTCACAAGGTCATTAACCTTGATGTCTTTTGAAAAAGCCTAATTAGTGGATTATGCATACTAAATATAAAGTATTAATTCTTAAGTTATGGGGAATATTCCAAAAAGCTATTTTTAGCATATAGGCCACAGTCAAGATCATTGACCTTGGTGTCATTTGAAAGAATTTAATTAGTGGAGTATGATGCCAAATATTAAGTCTCTATCTCTCATTCATTCAAAAGTTATGGCGAAGGTTAAAGTTTACAAACAAACAGACAGGACAAAAACAATATTCGCCCCTGATCTATCGATGTGGGCGGCGCATAAAAAATGTGTATAGAAACAATATCAATATTCCACTGTTAAAATGTCCGGCAACTTTGCATTAATTTTCAAATAACCTTAATAAGCTTTCCATCATATATTCCCAAATGCCAATCGGAATAATATTTATATATATAATATAGCTTGTTTGTAATTTCCAACAAATATCACTTTATATAGATTCAATTTTCTTTCAGGTATATTCAAATTTATGCAATCAATTATAATTCTACGTATTCATGCATTCAACTGATAACATGCATTTATCTTTTCCTGCAACACGAGGATATATAGACATACAAGTCTTGTATGTAAACTTGCATCACAAGCACCAGTTGAAACACATATAATTTTTTTCCAATTTTATCTCCATAGAATCATTCATCTAAAATAAATATGGTTTTGACTCACCAAGTCTGATCATATGGAAACAGAGCTAAACATTCCTATAATTCTGATGAAATTCTTTTTCTGGCCATTCCACTTTATGCAGTCTTGCTACTCATCTTGTCACTGTACACAATTAACACCTCTAATTAACTTGATACAAGTCAGTTATGAAGCAAAACATGCTAGCCTTTGAATTCCCTCCACTTTATTTAAAAAGAGGAAATAAATGACTGAGCATGTTCAACAAATGGCTCATGGGTAATCCAAGTTGTTGCCAGAAAATTTTTTTCTGGCAGTATTGCCAGAATGTCACCAGGAGTTGTTGCATCTAGCAGTGTTATTCCACTAACCCAAAAAGCTTGTCTCTGGTGACAAAAACGTGTTTCGGCAATGTTGCCGCAATATAGCAGCAATATTGCTACAATAATTTTACTTTGGTAAGGGTATATGTCTGCAGGAGGGATTCTTCTCATGTTTATCATATATAAAAATGATAAATTTTCACAGATTCAAGAAGATTGATGATTGATTGTATATCGTTTAACGTCCCTCTCGAGAATTTTCCTCTCATATGGAGAAGCCACCACTTGCCGGTGGAGAAGTGCAAATTGTGTCCTATACTCGGCACTCAAGGCCATTGAGCAGGGAGGGATCTTTTTCATGCCAGCACCTACTGCGACACGGGACCTTGGTTTATATGGTCTCATCCGAAGGACCGGTCTCCACGTCCCACAGTTGGATTCGAACCCACAACATAAGGATTGACTCCTTACTTTGCGACTCGAGAGCAGACACTCTGAATACTGTGCCACGCGGGGGATTTAAGAAGATAATATCACTAAGTGATAACATAAATTTACATTATATTTCACCGTTTGATTAATAAATCAAGGTCATGTCAAATTCATCTTTTTTGTCTTTTGTCAAAGAAATTCAACCAGATGATAATATCAAATTAAGATAAGCAAATAAACTAAATGAAAATTTGGTAACCCGAATTCCCCTTTTTCATCATTTTTTGAAATGAAAAATAATAAACAATATTCATATGATAGATTAAAAAAATATTATTATTATACGCCCGTCTTAAGACGGGACGTATTATGTTATAGGCTTCGTGTCCGTCCGTCTGTCCGTCCGTCCGTCTGTCTGTCTGTTAGCTTTTTCGTTTCCGGCTCATAACTTTAATACTACTAGGCCTAGGATTATCAAACTTTGTCATCTGATGCATCTTGGGTAGAAGGTGTGTCGCGCACAAAAAGTAGGTCGATCTGACCTTTAATTAAGAAGTTATAGCCAAATATGGAAAAATCCTTTCCGGCCTATAACAGGAAAACCATAAGACTTACAATCATCAAACTTGGCCAGTTTATGCATCTTAGGTAGAAGGTGTGTTGCGACCTATTTCAAGGTCACTGTGACCTTTAATTTAAGTGAAATTTAAAAAAAAAATGTGTCTTTTTACTATTCATTTACACATCCCAAATAATGTAAGAGTATTGCACTGTCCTTATTAAAAAAGTGTTAAATCAAGAAAATACATATTTTTTTAAAGCATATACTTGACAGCAATCTATAACAAATATAATGTTAGAGAAATCCTACCTCTCCCATGAGTGTAATTATCAAGCACTGGTCAAGAAGAATTTTGATAACAGAAAATTGCATGTCAAATTAGAGAGAAATTAATGGGTTTTGAGTGCAAGGAGCATTGGTGTTATCTATATCCCTTGAGTATTGGGCAAATTGGTAAGCCTGTTTGATTAAAAATAGACTATAGCTCTTGTTGACTAGCTTAAGTTTTAAAATGAATTTGATGAAAAGTAATTAAATTAACTAATATAACTGATATTGCATCATAGACTAATCTGATATTATGCAATATTATTAATTTAAAAAACTAATTTTATGGGTTGGGGTGGAATCAGCATGTCCATATGAATTACATATTAAAACCTGTTGGAAATTAAATCTCAACCCCCCAAAAAAATCTTTTGAGTATTTTATATGTTAAAAAAAAAAATTATAGTAGATTGTGCAGACCCATTCATCTCTTGGTAGTAATGAGTAGACAAGCATCCAGTTAAAGATTAATTAATGAGTTCAATGTAGGAAGGCTAGCTGTCTCAGTCGCTCTGATTAAGCACCCTTTGGGGATTAGACAGAAGAACTGCTGGTCAGTTGTCATTTGATGGCCAGCCTTTTCTTTTCAAAATTAATTTGGTATAGCTTAAGTTGTTAAGACTAATTTGATGATGGGCATATGACAAGGTCTAACACATGCAACCAGCACAGAAATCTATCAGTGATGTAATAATTTATTATAATTGATGCCTACATCACAGGGGATGGATAAACATTTTAAGGAATGGAAAAATCATCGAAATCTTAGAATCAAGGTTGAGGTGATTTTCTTGCACCTTAACTGTTCAAGAAAATTGTAATTTTTTTTGACGGGCGTATCATGCTGTGGCGCGGCACTTTATTATTATTAATTTTAGCTACTTCAATATTTTTTATTAATCCTTTGTTTTATTGAAAATGCCTTTTAAAATCATTTGTACTGTAGTAATTTTGATTTGAGAAGGATGGTATTATGATTATGTGTTATAAGGGTTTCTAAATGACAAATTATTACAGTAATTATGGATATATTTCAATATAATTGTTTATTACTTTTCGGTCTTGTTTGACATCTGTAGTTGAAAGTTAATTATTTTCATTTGATGTTTAGGAAATGCATTTTTGCACATGTTACCAATATCTAATTCTTGACATCTAATTTTTCCTGCCTCAAGATATCAATGTCATTTACTCATACTTGTTATCAACTTTGAGGTTAGATCTTAGGATCGTGTTCTTTGATTTTGTTATGCTTAGCTCTACTTAATTTCAGTGATGTAAATTAATGTCATACGGATTCCCCCTGTGCTTGCAATTTTCTATCCTTAATTTAATTGTCTGGTCAGTACGAAAGTGGGCGGAGTTGTCAAAGATGTAGGATGGATGTGAGTGAGTTTATAAGTGAGTCAATTTTGGACAATTGTTTGTTCAACTCAGTTTGTGAAATTTTAGTAAAATTCTTTGTTAAATTCAGTTGTTCTAAATTGCATTTGTAAAATTCATATTTTTGGACTTATAATAAATTCTAAAACTTTAAACCGACTTATCAATTGACAATATTTCAATAGGAGATATTTTCATCTGCCGCCTTTCCGCTAAAAATGTCCCTGTTAGATTTCATAATCAGTTGACCATAACTATTTAAAATTTTACAAAATATGATATTCAAAACTTTTAACAGCTTGATAAAAAAGGAAAGCAAACATACTTTGAGTATTTCATTAAGTAAGAAACCAGACAATAATCCCTCCTTATGTGGAATTGTTTTTGGTAAGAGTTTCTTATTACATTTTGACTAGTATGTCCATCTTTATGTCCTTTTTTGCTCACCTGAGCCGAAGCATCAAGTGAGCTTTTCTAATCCAAATTTTCCCGTTGTCTGTCATCGCCGTTGTTGTCGTCGTCGTTGTCGTTAACTTTTTACATTTTCATCTTCTTCTCAAGGAACACTGGGCTAATTTAAACCAAACATGCCATAAAGTATCCTTGGGTAAATGGGATTCAAATTTGTTCAAAAGAAGGGCTAATCCCTCTTCCAAGAGGAGATAATTATGAATTAGTGATAAATTAATGGTATCTTTTAAAAATCTTACTGTAAACCAACTTTTATTCGCGACGACTTTATTTCGCGATTTACATGTACTGGTATTAAACTACTTCGGGACGATTAATTTTTGCGATTAAGGTTTCGTCAAAGGTCAACATGTCCAAAAATTTATTTTTACAATAGCCCAAAAACTATGTAAGGTATAAAGTTAAAACTTTTACAATTTATAATTTTTTTTATTGATTAACAGATAGAAAGTATCACTAGATAAAAAAAAATACTTGTAATAATATTAATTGAGAAAAAAATTCTTCTTGAAAATGCATATATTTTCAAAAAATACACCTTATTAATTCTGTTCTTTTAGCGAAAACTATCATTACGGAAACAAAATATGTTTATCAATGAAGGGCAAGTTGGACTTAGATAGCCTCTGGAAAGTTGTTTTCCCTGTTAATTTTTTCCAACTGAAAGTGAAAGTACACTGCAAATGGCGGATTCTATAGGGGTCTTGTCTATATATGTCATGCTTTCAATAACAGCCTTTCATAGAGACCATTCACGTCCAATATGCCCTTCAATGATAAACATATATTATTTCTACAATGTTGGTTTCACAAAAAGGAGAGAATTAAGCAGGTGAAATTTTCTTTAAATATGCACATTTTCTGATACAATTTTTCAAAAAATATCTTTTTAAAAATATTTGTAATCAAGTGAAACTTTCTATCTATTAATCAGTGATACATTTAAAAAACTGTAAACGTTTTGACTTTATACTACACATAGTTTTGGAGCAATTGTAAAAATATTTTTTTAGACATGTTGATCTTTGACGTAACCTTAAGGGGGATGTACGGCCACTTTTAGTGCAGTGAGAGCAAAATGTAAACATTTGTTCAAATGGCTAAAATACATTATATTTTGATCAAATTTTAAGTCTTTTTGATAAAGATACAATAAATATGCATAACCGAATGCATGTTATGCATATATAATCTATACTTTTGCAGAAAAATGCTTTTGATATGCTCCTTAGAACTGCGCAGCTACAGAATTCAGCAGAGCCTTAAAAAATCCAAAAAAAATATGCAAACTGTGCATTAATGTTCTCTCTACAACCATTTGTTGAGAAAATATCTAAATTTTGCACTTTTAAATGATAATTTCAAGTTCAAAACAAGGTACCATTGTCTTCAAAAAGAGTGTAAAGAACCATGAAAGTAGTTCATGGATAGCAGCACGTGGTCTATTTTTAGCACAGAATCTTGTTTTCCAGTCCTCTTCTTAATATGGAGGGGCATAACAATCTTTAAATGTAGAAGAGAATTACAGTTGCAAAATATTTCAAATAATATGAACACTTTTAAAAGAGGAAAGGTGTTATAGTGTGGCTTGAAGTAATTTATTTAGTTTGAACATAATTTTTTTTTCTATTTACCCATATTTTCAAAATTACAATTGTACAAAGTAAAGAGAAAAAAATCAACCTATAAACATCTTTAAAATGATGTCTGGTGGTCCTCCCAACTCAGGGAAAAATTATTGGGTCCGTATTTATAGGTGAGAAAAAAAATCCTTAAAATTTAAACTGAATTGTTTACGGAAGAAAAAGAAAAAAATATCGTGTAATGGAATGTTAAAAAAATGAGTCGGGCCATTTCTAGGCAGTAGATCGGGAGAGAGGGCAACCAAATATTTTTATAACAAGTGGTATTATAAGGCTAGTATATGTTCCATCACAGTCTTAGTAATGCATTTTTTTAAAATCTTTGACACTTTTTTGAAAAACAAACAAAGGATTTTCGGGGGAGGGGGGGGGGGGGGGGGGG
>PRKT01001179.1:27712-57825 GCA_003671525.1 Saccostrea glomerata
TGTTATTATGGTCGCATTTATTCTAAAATCATTGTTATTCGAACTCTGTGTGACAGAGGAATGGCGGACGAAATAAACACATGGCCTCAGGAAGACACCCATATGAAAAATCAAATTTTCAAGAATTATGGATAATGACAAGAAAAAAACGAAACAAATGGTTGTAGCCATATTATCAATGAATCAAACTAACTCCATTTTCAATGCATTTTTCATCTCATGAATGCTGTAGCTGCGCAGTTCTAACATGATTAATTTTCTTCTAATTAAGACAAAATAAACTTAATTGTTTACTAATTTTGGTCTCTAACAGTAGGTAATTAGTGCATTAGCACTTTGAGTAACTTTGAGCTAGTTTAGTAGAGTATTGAGTGCATTCTTGGTATTTCTTAGTTTACACCAGACTAGATCCAATATGGCTTGTACATCCCCCTTAAGCATTCTTGGATCTGTTGTAAACAGACACATAGGCTTTAACGACCGGGTCGCAGCGAGAAATATTACTCGATTACGAGGCTCTCGCGAACTTCGCAAAAATTTATCACCCGAGAATAAAAGTTGGTTCTCACAATTTTCAAGAAACAGTGGGCCAGGATAGATGAAACTTATGTGGAAGCATCCTCATGTGGTGAAGATTTAAGTTTGTTCAAATGATGACCCTTTGGACAAAGGTGGGGCCAGAATGGGTGATCAAAGTAGGATTACATAGAAAAAATCTTTTATTAACAATCTTCTTCTTGAGAACAGGAAAGTTGTGATTGGTCATAGTTATGTGGAAGCATCCTCGGTTACTTTAGATTCAAGTTTGTTCGAATCATGACCCCTTGGGGTAGAGTGGGGCTAAATGGGGTATCAGGGTTTTACATAGGAATACATGGGGAAAATCGTTCAAATTCTTCACAAAGCCATGATTGATCATCAATTTAAGAACATCATTAAAGTGAATCATAAGAACAATAAACAACAAAGTAATTATGTGTCATATTTACTCAAAAACATTCTTAGGAAGGGTAGATTATGGATTTGGCCTACATTTTTCAGACGAACAATCAGGTCATTTTTTAAGCAGGTCTATTCCTAAGTTAATACGAGCCCTACTTGGACCAAATTGCATGGATGCTGAATCTGGGGATGGACATTACTAGACCCTCAAGATGCTGGATTTGGCCTATATTTTAATATGAGTAACTAGTGTAATGAGTTTTACCAAGCCATACAAGCTTTTGATCTCGTACTCTACATCGATGCCCTACGACACATTAACCCTCTGGCTGCGGGAAGGACATATATGTCCTTTTACCGCTGGCTGCGAGAGGGACATATATGTCCCTGGTGACGTCATGAAGTTTGAGGCGTCTTTTCAACTTCTTAATTGAAATTTATATATTATAATAATTAAATTTGACTGCAGTTTTTGCTGAAATAAAAGCTTAAGAATTTCGAAACAACTACTGATTAAAGAAAGTTAAAAGTAAAAAAAATATTTTATAATAATTCATGCATTTTTATGCATTGATTTGCAAGTTTAAAATGCGCAAACAAAACACTGTAAAAAATAAGTAGTTAAAGTCACTGAGAAAACTAGTAAATTTTACTGTCTATATAATCACTACCCTAAAATAATTTTACTAGCTGCATGTATTGGGTATATTTACTAGTAAGATAACATTAGTGAATCTAGAATTTATAAGCAGCTTTCACTAGGCGTATCTATAAGTATCAATACGACCCTAGCTCCACAACTCACTTTCTTAACTGAAAGCTTTCAATTCACGACAAAGGATTTACGATGTTCACTAGTTAAATTCACTAGGTTTTTCTATTAGTGAATACCTTTTCGCAATTCAGTTCTAACATAAATACCAGTAATACATGTATCTATAAAACCTAAATTATAAGGATAATAGTCAATTTTGTTTAGGGAAAAATCATAATTGTGTATGATAAAAATTTCAAAAGAGTAATACATGAAATTACTAAGAATTTCTTCTGTCCTTTTGGGGGTAAAAGCACGTTAAAGTATATAATTAAAAATTTTTTTTTCAAATGTTTACAATATTCAATTTTTATTCATTTACACATTTTTCCAAGATTTAAAAAAAGATTGCTTCGAAAAATTACTTTGATTTTTATTTCAAATAGGAAACTGACAGCGGAAATGATGTTCATCTGCCTTCGGGTCAATTTTGTAGTAGTTGCTAGGACATGCGAATCTCAGTCGCACTCTCGACGTACGACTCGATCTGTTAAACCCAACTTTTATCGACGAATCCCAGTCAAATCTTCGAATAATTAATAAAATATCTGTATTTTATCAATCTAAAATCTTTATAGACTTTCTTGAGGCCTTTCTGGGAAGAGGAAACAAGTCGCTTTGCAGAGCTGAGCAGGTTCTATTTTCGCAACATGACCCCAGACTCAATTCAAGTAGCGTTTCTCAATTGCAATGACTTCATACCCCTGGGTATGTCCAAACACAAAAGTCCATTAGATTTTATTTATAGATCTTATTCTACATTTCTATTTCGTCTAGCAAAAAAAATCTTAAATATCGGAGTTAGCATCGTGCTCTATATGCGTTCGTTTTAGAAGATCCTGAAAAGGGATGCAATGTTGCTTTAGTAGATTTTCCTGTTTATGCGGCTGCAGGTTGCCCCCCCCCCCCATTCATTCTTTGTTGTCGTAAGGTCAATGTAAATTTCAAGACATTGACATTTTTAGCTAACTTGTCAGATTTGTTGAAAACCCTCATTTTATCGTTATGTAAATTCTGAAGTCATTGCTATGTCACTAACACAACCACCCAAAGTTTTTATGTACTCAGTATTGTCAAAATATGCTTTCAAAATATACGTAACTCCCCCCCCCCCCCCCCAACAGTAACAGCAATTCTAAATTCTACTATAAAAATTAATTTAGATCCAATTTATATACCGGTAGTCAATGTTTCATTGTAAACATAATTGAATATAGACCTAACAGCTATGTAAAATAAATGAATTTTGAAATGCATGTGCCATGTGCCCCTCCCCCCCGTTGTCAGTAAAGCGATCAATTTTAATGATATTTCAGATGTACTAACCCATTAAAAAAAAAGAAACACTGCACTTATGTGCAATCAGGTAATATGATTTGTAAATACGACCACGGGGTTGGGATGCGGGGGTGGGGTGGGGTGGGGTGGGGTGGGTTAATAGGTGTATCGTTATTGTTCGCCCTCCTGTGTCCTTAATATGGACGTTTATTATTTCGACTTTTTCCAATTTTACATAAACCCTGAACACATGATTTGAACATCATGTAAACAAACATGCATCTTGTGATATATTCTGTAACATATCAATATACTTCAGGGAACTGTTTTCTGCAACAATAACACTGTTTGATATAAGTTTTAAACTGGATCTTTATCCAATGTATATTTTTTCTGTTATGCCAGCTGCTTGAAATTATCGAAAAAACGTGATCAAAACATTTATTAGACTCCATGTTGGAAAGAATACGCTATTTTGCAGGAAGAATAAAAATGCGCTTGTCAAATGAATTCTCTTTACAAGACACTACGAATAGCAGCTTCCTACGTTTTTTAAATATATTCCATTCATTATGATTATGGCGAATATTAAATATCTTCTCAAATCTTCAGATATTAAATTAAGATTTTGAATTATCATATCCCGTCAATTTCTCTGATAACACAGAACAGTACTTGTGTGTTTTCTAGATCATCATTTATACTCAACTGAAAATTAATTTTTATTTTAAAAAACAAACCTTAGGTCAATGATTAGCCGTGTCGACTTGTCCGAAAAAAATAAACCCCAGAAAGTAAGGAGATCCTCATTAAATATTGACTGTTCAATTTTTCTTCTAATAAACTGAAAGCACTAGCACTTTTTCTATAATTCATGTAAAAAAGACAAATAGATTAATTGTTTCTGATGGTCTACATATTTTACAGCTAAAGATTTTTAATTAAAAAAAAAGTTTTCCCTATTTCATCAAAGATGTTTTGTTTGAAAACGGCTTTTAGCCAATGTCTATATGCAAACCTACAACAAACTTATAAGCACGGGGTTTTGTACCAGTTTGAGTCAGGTATTTTTTTTTCTAATTTTGCCAAACTAAATATGTGACCAGAAAGTAAATTTTCCGTAAATATCGACATTAAATAAGCAACTTGTTAGTAAATCTTCTTCAGAATGCTTGGATTAATTATCGGCAATCAGTTGCTGAATCTTTTTCAGTCAACATTTAATGTCTACTAGAATAAATGAAATATTTAAACAACTTTTTAAAGAATTTATAGAATTATTTTCGATACAAATTCATTTGAATTCAGTGGTCAAAATTGTTATGTAAGGAAAATTTTCTTTAAAAATAAAAAACAATTTTTGTTTTTGGATAATTTAATTTTTGTTTTTATTCAATTTTTGAAGAAAGCAATAAATCTATGCGCCGAGAGACAGAATCAAATATTTGAATTTCTATTTTTTTTTCAGACCGCACAACGTTAGAAATTGCATTTGCATGCAGATGGAGAATACGTGTAAAATCAAGAATATAAAATACTATCATTGGTCTATAGATACTATCATCATTTTTATTTAATCATACAAGTTTACAATTACTTTTAAAAAGTTTAGAAATAATGATAATCATTGTATATCAAACTGTTTTTAATTTGCGTCTGATTTTGATGTATATACATTTCTCGCAATAGTTTATCAGTTTTATTTGATTTGGATAAAATAAAACAATTAATTGAAAAAAAAAATCTTAATATAATAATTAGAATTTACGCAAATTGTATTTATAAATAATACTTCTTCATAGTTTTGTTGATAAATCGCATATAAATTAATTTCCCTCTACACATTCCTGTAAAAGACGCGCACTTAGCGTTAACCCAAAATATCGAAAAGCCCGCAAAATAACGTCAAAGAAATTATGACGTCGTTTTAATCTCGCAGTGACGTTATAATTTCTGTACACGTAGGTCGCAGCCAGAGGGTTAAGCAACCATTCTCTGTAACTGATATATAAAATTGTTATCTGCAACACTTCTTTGGGAAAATAGTACACATAGTATTGAATAGAACAATCTTCCAGAATATTTCTTAAAATAACGAGAATGCACTCATTCTAACTACATGTAGAGAAATTCATCAAATTGACACTCACCAAAATAATTGATTTTTTGCTTAATAGAAACATTTTCCTCAGAAAATTTACTGCCATTGTTATACTTTGGACAATGGAAGGCGTTATGCTGTATTCATTCCATCGTCAGTCAACAGTATATGCAATTATGAAAAGAGTTAATGCTTGCCTTCATGCTGAAATGTTTATTTACAGACTATTACATGTCTTCCTTGTCTCACCAATGTATTCATTGATTAATTGCTCCAGCCTTTACAGAGTAAAGACAATTTTTAAAAGCAAAACTAATATTTCCTATTTTCGTCCACGTCTAACATGTCTAAGTAAACATGACTTGAGTCTGATACTTGTGTGGCTGATTGGGCTGGGCCAAGAGACTTTGTTTTAAAATTGACAGAGTAAGATTGAGTTATTTCACTGTAATCGATAGAAATTTCAGCTAAACCTCTGAACACATTTCTATTGTTCAGCACGTCATACTCTGACGTCATTGTGTCTGATACATCTACTGGATCATTTACTACACGAACTTTCCTTTTTCTTGTATGCACATGTTTTCTTATCAGAAAAGCTACTGCAATTACTGCCACGAAGAGGAAAAGTGTGGAACAGATTATTGCAACAATAATAACGGAGCTTGGAAAAAAAGATAGATTTGGGGTTACATGTAAAATATTGGAGCTGGTTTTCAAAATAATTGATTCGTTGCCAGATATCGTTATTGTTTTTGTATAAGCGTTCTTGTCCTGTGCTTTGTTAGTTCGATCTAAATTGATGGCTATTGAGGATATTTCCGTTATAAGCACAAGTGATGATTTGACCTTTAGGCTCAAGGGTTCCGTCGAGATTTGCGAAACAATTGTACCTACAAGGAAAATAAAAATGTTACAATTATCATAAGGATATTTACGTATAAGTATGAAGTACTTACTTGGATTTTTTGTTCTTGTTTTTCGTGGGAAAAATAAATTATTAATTTTGATCCAGGAGTGTATAATTATAGTGTTTATTAAATGAATAAATTTAGTAGGCTTTTGAATATTTAAGAAGGAAATATGAATATGGTTATCATTTAATAACGCTAAAATCAAAACTCATTTGCTTTATGAATTAATTGTTGTTTTAAGGTTACTCTCTGTCATGACTATTGCCGGGACATATAATGTTTGTCATTACGACCTTCTCCCCTTAAGAACCCTCCGTTACACCCTGGGTAAACTCAGATTTAGAGAAACTTTTCAAGGTTATTTATACAGAGCGTATTGAAACTAAAAAAAAATCAACCACAATGTACATCAACATTTTTAGGCGTTTTGGGCATTCCCTTTCCTTATCTCATTTTTCTAGAATTTGAATTTAGATTTCTTTGAAAGAAAAGTTTCAAGATACACATTTTACACATGTATGTACTAAGCTTATGCAAAGAATCATAATTTTTTGAGAATTTATCAAATAAAAATCCAATTATTTTGTACTTTGACACTTTGAAAAAAAACTTTGGACTTTACCATAATTATTTTATGATGTAAATTGTATGAGACTCAATTTAAAAAAAAGTCAAATATTTTTACATACTTCCAACATGTCCAACACCATTACAAATTTTCTTGTTATATTACAGTTGGACAATGTATGGGGCATTTATTTGTTTTAGACATATTTGTAGATTTTTTTATAATAAGAAATCACATTCCTACATGAATAATACTTGCCAGACTTTTCTGTGTTCAGTCGACATCCAAAAGCGAAATGGCATTTCGTTTTACTACAGCTGCATATTTGCTGACATTTTTCACCGTATGTAGGATATCCACACTTTTTGGAGCAATTAAAATCGAAATATCCTGGTTTGCAACCTGTAAATGTCTTATAAGTAAAACTTACATTTTTGCTTTTTAAAAAACGTGCTTTAAAAGAAAATATTCTGGCTTCTTTTGAACTGCTTGGTCTTCATTTCTTTAATCTCTAATTACCATTAGAAAAGATATCTTATTGTGTATAAAAGAGCATTTTGATGTCTTTTATTAAATACACAAAAAAATAGATGCAATGCGTGTGAAAAATGTATAAAATATGTATACATAATAAATCATTACCCGCAATTATATCTAAAGACGCGATTTTGTACTTACTGGTGCAGTTCCCTGTGCCTGAATTCCTGTAATAGCCATCGCAGCACACTGGTCCTGTGTTACTTGTAAAGAGAACAAGGAAATGCATTAACTTTTTTGACAAATAAGCACCCTCCCTCTCTGTCTCACGCGTACATACACTCATACATCCCCTCCCGCTATATCTACAGAGGGAGTGGGAGAGCTTTTTTATCCTACCTGTACACAAATGAACACAATACATGTATATTAAGTATTTCCTAATCTACTACTTACCTATCGCATATTTCTTGACCAAACCCCATGCCCGAAAAGAGAGGCATGAAATATAAACATTTTAAGATATGGTAATTTGAGACCATTTTGTTTAATTAATTTGATTTTTTTAGCTCGCCTACAACGCCTCAGGGATTTCCGCAATTCACAGAAAGTATTTCCTTATTTCGTAAAATATAATATGAATTCATCTCTTTTAACATGTTAAAAGATAAAGTGGAATGTATAAGCAAATAAAAATGTAAACAATTTCATTTTAAACTTTGAAAACATGTAAATTACAGGTATCATTGGCGCACTTTTGTTTTAAATAGTCTTCATACATTGTATGCGCCTAACTGTTTGTTTTGAAACAGATTCCTGATTAAAATTATTTTGCAACTTTACTGGGTTAATGAGTTTCGATCTTAGCTTCCATACTATCACTGAAAGCAATCATCATTAATTGATTCTTAAGGGAACTGGAGAGATAGGAATGATTTTAGCAATTTTAATTATGCAGTATTTTGTATTCCTGTGAGAATCACGTAAAATGTGGTGACAGTCAACGATAGGATTTGTAAGCATTAATTTTATTGAGAAACTGCCTTTGATGAGGCTTTGATTTGACTATGTGGAATATTTATACTCGATGAAGTTCGGATACCCGGAATAGATGAAGTTTAGATATCCGGGGCACGTTAACAATGGAAGAGTTGATTGTAAAAGTTGGGGAAGAAGAATTTGGCTTCAATGCAATATCTTTGGAAAAAATTCCAGATTCTTACCTAAAAAGATTAGTTTTGGAAGAGAACAAGTGTAAGACTATGTCCTTCCCGCGATGCCGGGAGAGCTTCCGTGCAATTCACGAGTTTTATTTCTCGGGTAAACTGCATATTCCGAAAAGTGTCTGTGTCGGAAAATTCAAAGAAGAGTTGGAATTTTGGGGAATCGATGACTCGGCAATGGAAGAATGCTGCCTGAGAAAATTGTACGATTATGATCTTCAGCAGAAGTCGCTTTTGAAATTTAAGTCTGACTTTAGCAGACGTCAAAAGAAATGTGAAGAACGGGACAACAATAACATCTCCACAAAGTCACTCAGGCAACAGGTCTGGGAAATATTGGATTACCAGAATGACAGTATCTACGCCAAGGTATTTCTCAGAGATTTTTACTGAAAAAAATTATATAACATGGATCAGTAATCATAATCAGCCTGTACAATAACTGCATAAAGGGACATTTTCGTCCTGTTCGGAAGAAAGCAAATTTAAAACATTGCGAAAATGAAGTTAATAGTATAATTAATAATATCTAAAAATTAAAATGGGGCAAACTTGTTTCCAATTGTGAAAGGGTGAAAATAACACGAGTCAAAAATAACCCTCAATACAGTATATGTCAGATATATTTTTATATCCTAGACGATACAAGTGACAAATGACTGCGATATACTACGAGTCCCGACAGTAATTGAAAGTAGTATTTTAAATTTAACATTTGATCTCCATATTAACTCAGAATTCGGTAACTTTAGTCAGAAATTGTTAGCTCTCTGTGCCATCAACATTTTATTTCACGTTAAGAACGACATCAATAGGTCAATCAGTAAGATTGACTGATTGTATGTTGTTTAACGCCCCTCTCAAGAATTGTTCACTCATATGGAGACGCCAAAACTTGCCGGTGGACAGCTGCAAATTATGTTCTATACTCGGCACTTAAGACCATTAAGCAGGGAAGGATCTTTTTCGTGCCAGCACCTACGACACGGGGCATCGGTTTATACTGTCTAATCCGAAGGACCGGTCTCCACGTCCCACAGTGGGATTCAAACCCGTGACGTAAGGATCATCTCTATCCGTCGCGACTCTAGAGAAGACTCTCACCACTGCGCCACGCGGGCGACTCTATGAGTAAGATTACAGATAAATCAAAAATAAAAGGTGAAGTTGATATTTTATGGTTTGAATAAATGAACAATAGAACATAGCTTAAAAATGATTTTAAATAAATGCAAAAGTCAATGCAACTACTACAGGAGGGTGTCAAATACGCAACCACTACACTAAACAATAAAAAAAAAAATGAAATTTAGGATGTTTAAATATACATTTAACAATCACATTTATAAAAATGCAAAGAAAAAAAAAACAACTTTTTAAATCTTTGTTATTATTTAAGAAAAATAAATAAGGAACTACTAGGAGGGCAGGGTATTTTCTTTAGCACGCAACAAACCTCTATTATTGTTTGTTTTTCTCCCTCTTTCGCTTCATTCCGCACTCTTTTGTTTCATTTGCATTATATATTGTTTTAGCAAGTGTTTCACGTTTCTTTTTATTTATTTAAACAAAATTAAATTTCATATTTTTACATCTGGAAATACACAATTAAGATGCTTTGAACATTTGTAACTTGCTTTTTTGCCCCCATCGTTCTTCATTATTTAAATCGAGAAATGGTCATTTGAACAGAAACGGTTACTGTAAAATCAGTAATTTTCACGGGGAGTTAATTTTCATTGTTTTCGAAGTATGGAAAGACCCACAAATTTATGACCACCATGAAATGTAAATTAAACTTGCATTATTATTTAACAATTGTCCACTCACGAAATCAAATCCACATATATCAATATTTTTTTCTCAAGCCTCGAAAATTTGCACCCACGAAATTTTTTACGTATTTTGAAAAAAAAAAAACCAAATATGTCTGAGCATTAAGTGAGCAGTTTTTTGATAATAATAAGATACTAGAAATAAGAATGACTACATTCTACTGATACTTAATCTCTTTTGATTTTTATTTGCAGGTGTACCTTTTTCTATCTACCCTCGTCGTCTTGGCTAGCTGTATTATGATAGCCGTTAGTACACTACCGGAAATCAGGTCCAAACTAATAATGGAAACGGAAAACAAAAACACGACCAACCTCGAGATCCAAAACCAAAACCAAAACTCGCTTTCTTCTAATGTTTATTGCAAGGAGATGATACTTGAATTGAATAAAACAAAAACAAATGTAGAGAATTGCAAAATGGAACTTTGTATTATTTGCGATGAATTTGAAATTCTTGGTTTCCCAATATCGAACTCTTCCCAAAGAAATATCATTATGAATATTTGCAAAGGCTGCTTGTATGCTGACGCTATTTTTAAAACGGCCTGGATTAAGAAAGCTACAACGTTGTCAACAACTGCTAAAAATAGCATGCATTTGTTTCTTTTTGAAATCATTATTATGACTCTCTTTACTTTTGAGTTTCTTCTTCGTTTAACCTGCTGCCCAAATTTAAAGCTGTACTTTTTCAGCATCCTAAATATCATGGACGCTCTGACCCTTACTGCAAATTACGTTCGGTATGGGATATTCTTTTTCGAAATAAATATAGCAGAATCAAAGTTCGAGTTCCTACTGTATTTTCAAACGTTTCGAATTCTTCGATTATTGAGATCACTGAATAGGTTAGTTGCATTTAGAGTACTTAGGTATTCTGTGCGAAACGGGCGAAAAGATTTGACTCTGATGTTGTCGTACATGTTCATAGGGATGTTGATATTCTCAAATTTCATTTACTTTTTCGAATCCGAGGAAAATATTCCTACCATGTTTGATGCTTGGTGGTGGAGCATTGTCACCATGACAACTGTGGGATACGGGGATATGTATCCTAAATCAATCACTGGGAAGATCATTGGCGGAATGTGCGCCATCTATGGTGTTCTTATGTTTGCAATGACCGTACCTATCTTTGTAAATACGTTTCACTCGCTGTATAAATATGCAGTCTTTGCGAACATGCAGTCTCAGAAAACCAAAATAAAAGAAGAGGAAACGGACTCTGAGATACTTGCAGAGAAGACGGCTTGAAAGGTTAATGATTGACACTTTTTGGCATCAGGCTGTAAGAGCTTGCATATACCAGTATGTCCAACGTTTAATATTTGTACTTAGTTCTCTCTTTTTGTAAATATTTGGTGAATTAAATATCCAAACATCATTTTTTTGTATGTGTGTGTTTACGTAAACGAATGTTTTTTTTTCTTTTACCAGTGTTACAACGCGAAATGTAATAACAACACGAAACGTAATAAACCTTGATTATTACATTTTGTGTTATTACATTTTGCGCTGAAATCAACGCAAAATGTAATAACGCAAAATGTAACAACAAACTTTTGAGGATTATTACATTTCGCATTATTACATTTTGCGTCGAGATCAACGCAAAATGTTATAACTCAAAATGTAATAACATAATTTTTGGATTATTACATTTTGCGTTGTTATATTTTGCGTCGAGATTAAGCAAAAGGCAGGAACGCAAAATGTAAAAAAAAAAAAACCATTTTTTTCGTCAGCCAGATTGAGTACAATTTCAATAGTGTAGCGGCCGATGAAAAGAAAATAAAACAAAAAGGAAAATTATATATATACGCAATTTCTTACAATTAATAAATTTTATAATATATTGATTTAATAAACAACATGTATTTTAAATCAGTTTAATAAATGTATTCATATTATAGGTGTTGCAAAGTAGAAACGTGCATCTGTGGGCAGGGTTGTTGGAGGGTATTGACCAGTGTGCTTTTGCTTTTTTTTTTATAGACAAATGTAATGAATCTAAAAAAAAAAAACAACAAAATATTCATTTGTACTGGCAGGTGTAAATGTATAGCGGGAAGGGGTTTATTGATACCATACTGTGCCATGCAAATCTCCAGCATTGCAGACAAGCGAAAACAAAATTCTATTTCTCTCTTTTTTTTTACATCCTATAATAAAATGGATTGTTTCTGCATGTCCACAATAATGTAATACTAAACATACGAAGTAATTATCCAACCCTATCCCTGCCCTTCCTCGCTTGACACACACATACACTTCTAATTTGTTAACCAATGTATACATGCTGAATATGCATATCAAGAGCTTTTAATGAACCTATGGTCAATCTTTAGTAATTAAATAATTATGTGTTATTGGTTAGAAGTTTAATAAAACTATCAAAAATATGCCAATCAAAGTTAAATTAATTCTGTATAATTAAGCACAGTGCATTCAATATAACTAAAAGCAAAGTCAGAAAAACGATACATTTAGAAGTATTCATGTCTGTAAAAGCCCTAACGTTGGTCTCATTATTTTAGTTCTAAATATTTTAACAGCGTGTTTCCCATGTTGGTTACATGTATTGTTTGAATCAATTTTATGATCTTTTTTGCTAAACGCAGTCAAAAAAAATAATTATGTTTTGTTTTATTACATATTTTTTATTACATTTTGCGTTGTCTTCAGTGCAAAAATAAAATAACGCAAATTGTTACAACGAAAAAGGACTTTATTACATTTTGCGTTGATCTAGACGCAAAATGTAATAACGCAAAATGTAATAATCTAAAAATCGAGTTATTACATTTTGCGTTATTACATTTTGCGTTGATCTCGACACGAAATGAAATAACGCAATATGTAATAATCCAGGTTTATCATATACTTAGTAGTAAATACACCGATTCTGCACGGTGTGATACGGGTGACGTCACAATACCCCATATCACGGACCAGTCCGAAAAATCCATATCAGGTATCGGACCGGCGGGCCGAAAATCCATATCAAACCGGAAGTAACGTTTGTATCAATTTTAAAGGTTAATTTACTTGATTTTATTCAAATATTCATATAAAATAACTCTTCAGTGACATTTGTAGTCTTAATTTTTTGCCAGTTACCTAAAATTTTTCTATTACATTTGAAAGAAAAATGTCATAGACAAGCATGAAACATTCTTCAATGAACGTATGTAAATTCGCATATTAAGTATTTTAAATATATGATAAATAGAATACTACATATTAAAATCCATACCATATGTTACATCAGCACTCGGGCCCCTCATCAGCCCTCGGGCCTTCGGCCCTCGGGCTGATATGGGGCCACGCGGGCTGATATGACATATGATATGGATTTTAGTATGTAATATTCTCTATTTATTACATTTCACGTTGTTATTACATTTCGCTTTGTAACATACCAGGACATAAAAATTAACGAAATCGCAAAAAAATTAAATTGCTCTGCAAGGAATGTGATACAGATTACACAATATGTGGATGTTAGCTCACCCGAGCTGAAAAACTCAAGTTTTTCTAATCACCGTTTGTCCGTCCATCTGTTAACATTTCAACTTCTTCTCAATATCAACCGGGCCAGTTTTAATGAAACTTGGTACAAAGTCTCCTTGGATGAAAAAAAAACTTTGAATATATTAATTATTAAAATAGAAGACCAAGTCCTCTTTCAAGGTCGTATTAAGAAAAGACAAAAATAGGGTGAGGTCATCAAAAAATCTTCTCAAGAACCATTGGGCCAGAATTCCTTTTTAAATCATGACTCCGAGAATAGGGCAACCACTGGATCAGAATAGCTGAAACTTATGTGGAAGTATCCTTGGCGTTGTATAGATTCTAAACTGTTAAAATCATGAACCCCGGGGCTATAAGGGGGGGGGGGGCAAAATCAAATTTCACAGAAATATGTATCTTAAAGATTCCAATAAATTTGGGGCAAAATTTCTGTATTTTAAAAAAATTCTACTAAAATTATCGGTAAGTTAATATCGTTGATGGAAAGGTCCGGCGCACGACAAAAAAATTGAAGCATAAGCATGCGGATTTAAAAATTTAACTCATTGATTTTCTAAAATTCGCGATATTTTTCAACAATTTTCTCAAATGTACCTTTAAATTGTTCTATTATTATGTATTTAGATTTCTGACGTAATATTTGAAGTACTAACAGAAATATAGTGATTTTTCTCTATGCGATTCCCGTGAAAAAGACTTTGAAAATGACGTCTTCTGAATTGACGGCGCACCACACTTTTGTTGATGTATGTGTAATGCTCTAGATATCAGCAACATAGATCCAAAATATGCATAATAAAACATGTAGTAAACTAGGCTACTCGTGACATTCGCCCACAAATAGCAAATTGAAATTTTAGACAGTTAGACCTCTGGTTTTAAAACAAAAAAGAGAATATTCTTTACTTATTTAATAGATTTTAAGTTTGACAAGAAATGGTGTTTTGATGTTGAGTAGATAAGGTAACTCAAACTATACAGGTACTCAAGGGAAAATGTTGAGAAAATGAAAGCTCAATCACATATTTTTTATAATGCTTGTGACGTCGAAGATTTTGCTGCGCCGTGACTTAATGGTATGTCATGAATAATCACTCAAAATTAATACCAATTTACAACATTTTGATATAAAATTTTGAAGACCATATAAGTAAAGATTCTTTTATATTATTTGTGAAATTTTGCCCGATTATGTTGTCAAATATTTCTTCTGTGCAACAAGTCCGCGTAATTTTTGAACGGCCCTCGTATAACTCTCATAAGAAGTTTAACTTTTTTTCTACAAAAAAGTAATTAAATTTAAAGTTTAGTACATGTACATAATCTCAACACTTTGATATATCTATGTATCAAAACAAAGGAAAATCGTACCTTTATTATGATTCCATTAATCGTTTAAATTAACAAATCAGAATATTTTTTTATTTTAACAAAAATATAAGGAATAAAATAAAAAGAAATATAATAGAATATCACCAATCTGTACACAATGAAAACATAACATGTGATAAGTATTTCACCGTTACTGTTTTGTTTGTTTTGATAAATTTCGTTGTTTACTGACTTTGCTTTTTGATGCAATCTAATTAAAATTAGATGTTAGATCCGCTCGCATACTCGCCAATCTAATTAAAATTAGATGTTAGATCCGCTCGCATACTCGCTACACTAACATCTAACAACATCCCATTGAGGGTCACGTCAGAGGTCAAATTCGGAACAGCTCTAGACTTATTCGCTTCAACAATATTTGAGGATTTTGCAGGCGACGATCTGATTGGTTGATAGAAATTGACCTCTGACGTGACCCTCAATGGGATGTTGTTAGATGTTAGTGTAGCGAGTATGCGAGCGGATCTAACATCTAATTTTAATTAGATTGCTTTTTGATGCTGGTATCATTTTAATGAAATACAAACTTCAAGAAGGGTTACTATTTTCTATCACCGATGAAATATAATACATGATCATAGTTTAAAGAATATTTTAAAATTTCATCTTCATATTCTATTCCACCTTATAACTTTTTAAAAATGAAATTATTTATGAGCGTATTGTTGTTTCTATTAGCCTAGAGAAGAAAGACCAAGCCACTTATTAAAGCCTGTGTTTTTTTTTGTTGTTTCCTAATTGATTTACGTCCCTATTGAGAATATTTCACTCATACCGAAATTTAAGGATCAGCTTTTTATTCTGTGACTCATGGGCAAAATTTGCACGGGTCAGTCAATGTATTGATTTAAGAGATAGTATATCCGAAGGGTGAATTATTTCTTAAAAAAAAAAAAACAGACTTCTTTTACAATTGTCATCTGCAAGTATTTCATTAACATATCAGTGATCAATGATATAGAAGTCTATCATATGAACAAAATCATTGATAAGTAACTGTTACCAAATTAAACACGTCTAAAATTATAAAACTACAAATTTTAAAATTAATCTTGTTTTGAAAAAGAGTTCGTTTTAAGTTTATGTGTCTTTTTGCTAAAAATTTAAAATAATCATAAAAAAGATTTCCTAATAAAAGGATTATTTATGAGGAATCGCGGAAACGATATTATTGACATTATAATTATAATGATATATTACTTAAGCGTGGAAATGAATTCAAGTATTTCAAAACTGTAAATATTGGAACAATTTCCTAATTTCAAGGGATGTGTTTGAATTTTTTTTATTTCCTGCATAAATAGAAAAAAAAGAGAAATAACTTAAGTCAAAGGATAAATGTGACGCTAAATTAAAAGCATCATTGTAATCATAAGTGGATATATATTAAATCAGGAAAATATACTCAATTTTCTAATTGAATTCAAGTGAGTTAGGAATAGAAAGGTCAAACATGCTACAATAGACATTTTCCTGATAAAAACCATTCCCTTTAAATGTAAAAAAAAATAATAAATGATAAAAAAAAATTACGAGTAACTTTATGAAGTTGATGTTTTTTGATTTTTAACTTTGATGGATTAAAAAAAAATGAACACTGTAATCTTCTTGATACCACAATATAATTCAATTAAAGTGCCTTTCCTTACGGTTTGATACTATTTCAATTTCAGTTTAAGAGACACCTTTTACATTAGCTATATCATCGTATGAGTAATTCGTACTCTTTCCACTTTCGTTAAAATTTGATGATTCCGAACATGAAATTGAGTCCTTGAGGGAGGAACAAGGCCCAGTCATATTCAATCTGTTATAGTCGGTCGATATATCTGTATTTGTCTGAAGATCATCTAGCTCTTCATAATGGGACTCTCCCTGTTCCTGCAAGAGTTTCCTTTGATTGGTTTTGCTCTCTTTTGATGAACAACATCTCAACGTTCTTTTGCAGAAATATGTCAATATGAGAATAAGAAAAATGAAGTTTGCCCCCAATATGCCCCAAAGAATGGGATTTTTAAAAATTTCATTTGGACCCGACGCACCAATATTTTCGTTTTGCTGGTCCGAGTCTTGCGTAGAAGATTCATTCTTTGATGTTTGGTCTGAGCTTTTAGTGGAATATTCTCTCATTGTTGTTGGGGGTTGATTCAGAGCTTCTTTCATTGCAACGATTGACGTTTGTTTAACGGAGGTGATTTCTATAGAATAGAGGAATTGCTTTTCACATGTAATTATTATCTGAAAATTCATAAGCACATAAGCTGGATGCTGAGGAAATTAAATCATTTTAATTTTAACATTTGATTTCTAAATTGTAATGAGTTGTTTTAATATATTATTTGAATAAAAAAAAATTAAACTTAATTAGTGTTATAATTTGACATTTAATTAATGCGATTAATTCCTTTTGATTACAGAAATATATAAATGGTGAGCAGCAAAAAATAAAGTGTGTAAATATATATTACGATTGATAGTAGTTTGCACACATCCCGTCTCTTTGTCACAAAACTCTCTCGGGCAGGCACATTCGCCATCTAGACATTTCCTACCGTAGTATGGGTAATCACACACCCTTGTGCAATTTGCACCATGAAATCCGGGTGGACATGCTCATAAAATACCGAATTGAAATGAGTCTTTTATATGTTTAAAATTCTAAAATTACTTTCGTTGTTAATGATTTATAAGATTTTCATTTATGTTCAATAATCTTCAGAAAATATGTACAGGAATAATTAATATGTTACTCACGAACACATGTGTTATTTGCAACCAGCATTTCATCTGCACAGCACGGTCGGAAAAGCCTATTGAATTCAAAACAAAATAAATTTAAGAATTTGTTAGAGTTTGAAAGGAATGATGTTTAATCCTATGTTTACCCCATAATAACGTGGATATCACTCATTGGATGTTTTCCGATATCGCACAGTTGTAACATTTAAAAGGGTTTTTAGGGGACCGACTGGGGTTTTATTGTGTGAAAACCACAATAGCGAAACTTTTAATTTTTATACAATATAAAACTTACATTAACTTCAGCGTACATGCCAAGTTTTGGGCAAATCCACCGTCCATGTTTTTTCAGGGACCGTCTCAAAATACATGTACATTTACTATAGAATTATATGCTAAGGAGAATGCCAATCTTAGCACTTGAAAGCAAATTATACAAATACAACAATAAACTTTTTGTTAAAACTATTATATATGATGAGTAATACTATATTGTACATTATAGGTAAGAAACACAACATTCTACAGTCTTGTTACCAGAGGGGGCATCTCAAAATGCAAAAAATTAACGAATTTTCGTGTTTTTTAGAGCACTACAAAATATAACGGGCACAAGAGATTTATATGAAACATTATGAAAATATTGAAGATATTCTTAAATTTCTATGTTTTAAATTTCAAGAGCGTGTATTTATTTATTTTTTTCTTTAATTACATTTTTATAACCCATTTCTTAAGAGCCTCACTTTATCATAACGTCAATAACACACTTTAACGACGTCAACCTACCTATCAATTGTAAAATCGGTTAAGAAATCAGTTATATAAAATTGTCAATTTCATGCTTTTAAACAGTAGGTACGATTCATTTTACTATGATGCGCGAAATAATGAAAACCAAAGTCGGCCCCTTTCATTATGAGATTGAAGAAAATTAAAATAAGATTTTGTAAGATTTTTTATTTAATCGTGCAGATCATTGACAGTGATGTATAAAACATTAGAATTTAAAAAAAAATATGCAATGGTTTGTTGTTAGATAGTATTTTTTTGTGTATTTTTGCATATATTTTGTTAAGGCTCTGGGATAAAAAAAACCCAAATACATTACATTCAACCACAAATTAGTATTATATTTAACATTATCAAATTTAATTTGGTTTGAACATGCGCAAGTGACTCATAAAATAAACTTGTGACAAGTGTTGTTAACGTTGTTAAATGAATCTTAAATAAGTTAATGAAATATATATATATTTTTTTACATCATTGAAATTTACTTACCCATCACAAAAAGCGCTGACATTCCATTTTTGTGAACGTAAAATAATTACAATAACTGTATAGAATATGTTTTTCATTCTCTGATTGTTTGTTGATCATTAGTTTGCGTTAAAAAATTAGTCTTATTGTTATTTATGAAGAAAACTTGATTCCTAAATATACTTGTAACTAAAATCATTAACTTCCTTATGTATTTACCTTATAATACGACATTTTGTATATATTAATGAAGCACAAAATACTATTTCCTTCCTGGTTTTTAATTGCAGTGATAAATATAGGATATAATAGTTTATATTACCTCCTAGTTGTTTTTAAATAAATACTGTACCAATCGCAACAAAATGTTAGGAAATTTTGTTTTAAGTATTTATAAGATTAATCACAAATAAAGGAAAAATCATTTTGATTTTTTTTTTCATTTTTGAGTACGTTATGTCAAAAATGACTGTTAGATTTCCAATCTATTTTTTTTTTGGAAAAAAATCTTCTGCACATTATATGAGGAGATTCTGATACAAAACTTGGGAATTACATAATAATGTCATGAAAATTAAAAAAAAAATGCAAGTATGGATAAAAATACTCGAAAAAAAATTAAACAAGAAAAAATTTGATAATTACCTTACTTGTTTTGTAACGAAACTATCGTACCGGGGATATAAGTGTATTTGTAAACACTTTTTAACAAAAAAGAAAAAATCGAAATGCATACAAGAATTGTAAAAACAACATATGATCGCCTTTGACGGGTTCAGTTTATCATTGAGTTAAATGCTGACTGACGTTTTTCATACGTTTTATTAGTCCATTATTTATACACCGAATTTACGACGGATTTTTCTGGATTGTCCTAATCATGACAAGGAGGACGCGGCGGGTGTGACCGGTCGGCAGGGGATGCTCACTCCTCTGTCAACTGATTCCACCTCTAATGTTTTGGAGGTCCGTTTTTGCTATGCTCCTATTTTGTATTGCTTTATGGACTCTGATCTTGAATCCTGTTCGTTATCTCTATATATTTCATACAAGTGTATGTTGGATTAATTGAAAGAATTTTGAATGATTGAATTTGTTTTTGAGAATCTTTCACTTGTTTAAAGACCTAACCATATACTGCTGTAACTAAAATTTTCATCAATATCTTGGCGGGCAAATTGCGTTAGCAACATCGTCATAGTTTTTGTCTTGACTTTCTAGAGAGAACAATGATTTCAACGATTCATATGAGGCTTCACTGTCTTTTGAAGACAACGATTGATGCCCATTTTCTTGAATTATGTCGTAATGTTGACAATATCCAGTATTTACATATATTCTGTCCGTTTGCTCATACGCATGTTCAAATTGAATTTCACTGCTTTGCAATCCCTTGATTTCTACAGGAAACATACCTAAACAACACGATGGAGCATGCTTATATGAACATATTGCAATGACAAACAAAAGTGGAAGTATAATAATGGAACATAAAACATATGGGAATGAAAAAGTACTTTCATTTACAAGGTCAGTTTTATTTCTCGGTAGCGTTGTTGGAACTTCGGTTAACGAAGGTGAAGATGAAAGTCTTATGATCTTTTTCTGCATGAATATCGTTGAAAGTTCCGATGTTTTTGTTAATATCATATCCGTTGTTTGTGTTTTCATTGATATTCTCTTTGTTTCTGAAATCAACATAAATGAATTATCTATTTTTTTTAAATAAACAGATAAAATTTTAGATGCATGAATAAGTCACAATTATTATTTGTATGTAAACCTGAGAGTGTCTAATATTGAAATCGAAAGTTTCCATTTCGATATCTGTCAGCTCGAAACGTGATCAAAACTAAGGAAACACTTTATCTGACTTTTGTTTTAACCTTAAACTCGCAGAACATTTTTTATTTTACAATTATAGCTGCGTTGGGGCTCAATGTCCATACGACGATATAGTTACATGTATATGAGCAGGTGGAATGATTGATTGATTGTATATTCTTTAACGTCCCTCTCGAGAATTTATCACTCATGAAGAGAAGTCACCACTTGCCGGTGGACAGCTGAAAATTATGTACTATACTCGGCACTCACGGCCAATGAGCACGGAGGGATCATTTTTGTGCCAGCACATACTGCGACACGGGACATATGTAATATGTTAATTACAAAATGTTCTTGCATAATCCTTATTCAATCATGAATCCTTAAAAGGAGGAAAATAAACATTTTTAATGTATAATTTATATTGTTCAAATCATGAATTATGCTTAAATTTTGAAAAGCACTTTGGAAAATCTAACGATGACTTCCTTGTTTAAATTTAATCTTTTGCCATCTATATCCCTACCTCTTATTCTGTGACATGCTGGTGATATTTGACATGATATTCGATTACATGCACACCTTCCAGTCGAGCAGCGATATCCGTAGTAAGGGATGTCACATGCCAGACTACAGTTTACACCATAATGTCCGATAGGGCACTCTAATTTAAAAAAAAAAATTAAAATAATATTACATGCAAAGGAACTGCTTGAAGAACCGATTTAAATTTTAATTTTTTTTAATTTTATTTTTGTACAGATTCATTGGAAAGAATTGAAAACCAAAAAAAAAAAATCAAATAAAGAAAATGAAAAACCTGAAAAAAATAGATTCAACGCGTGAAGAAAGAAATATTTAGCAAGTTAACGAAATGTATGCAAACTTATAGCTTATCAAGTTAAAATTATAAACCTATCTGCAAAAGTTGTTTGAAAAAGCGGAAATCCCGATAAACTGATGGACAGACACAGGGATAGACGTGCAGACGCTGAGAAAATATACAGACCCATCCGTGTTCATTGTTAATGATTAAAAGGCCTGCAATTTTTCACTTTGGAATTTTTTTTTAAAACATATAACATAATTTTTTATTTAGTTCATACAAAACATGCACATGTTAAATACAAGAAGGTGATTAGTTAATTAAAAATTATTTGGAAATGTTTAAGCAATCTTTATTATACAATGAATAATTGATATCTACTCAAGCATTTTTGAAGACTTTTGTCCCATTCTTCTCCAATACAACACGGCCTGTAGCTGTAAATACTGTAAGGATGATCAATACTTGATAGAAGACAATGAAATGTTTAAAAATGATTATAGCTATCATTTCTTAGGTTATTTATCTTGGAATTGAAAAAAAGAAAATAATTATATATATAGTAGTTACAATTAAAGTGTCCAATGACGGATTTTTCAGAAGAAACAAAATGGATATTCTCGACAAGGATGTGCAATTCTTTTAAGCCCTTTACTTATATCGGGCATAGGTAATATAGGTCAAAATTACACTCCTGGCTAATATAAACTGAAATAAAAGCTCGTAAGAAATATTGTAATATTGTAGCCTTATTAGTTTAAATACCGCATTTGTATAATTATTTTTGAAACCTTTTGTTTTAAAGGGAGGTTTATAAAAATTTCATAAAGATTATATCATCTATTTTTAATCAATTTTTCAACGTAAAAAAATCAAACATATTTTTTTTGTACTTCCACTAGAGAATAATTGGAAAAAGATGTCCATATGCAGAGCGTGTCAAAAAGAATATCAGAAAATGAAAAAAGTAATAACTTTCAAAAAAAAAAATAAATAAAATAAATAAATAAATAAATAAAAATAAAAGTAAAAAAAAATGAAAAGGCAATTTGTTTTCTTTGTACGAAAAAAATATAACGATTTATTTTCACACATGTTAATAAATTCAATTTCTAAGCGCAGATTACGAACGTGTTGGAAGAAATATCCAAATGACAACTTCAATAATGATCCGGTATTTTTTTTTAAAGTATAAAATGTACCTACCCAGAGCATTCAGAATTAACAAAAGAACAATTCTCAATGCTTAAAAGGAGTAAATATTGCAGTATTTCTTTCCCCATAAGAACATTCTGTATATTTCCTCACTTGAGAAGGGAATAATTAAAAAAAAATATATAGATTACTACATTGCGTTAAATTCTTTAAGTATATATTGTTTCCTCTTCGCAAGCAAAGTTATTTATGTTTTAAAGCTGTTGAATATTCATATAAAAACAAGAGCTACAAAAAATAAATCAAGAGCTACTAAAAATAAATTTGATAGTTAGAAAAATGGAAATAAGCTCAAAAGTTCTACTTGATTCGATATTCAAGAACATGATTTAAGTAAAAAAAAATTAAAACGAGTCAAACTTTTGACAAATTATTTTTTAAAACATGGATATCAAGTATCTGAATTCATTGTTAATTGCAATTTGGAGTCGATGTGTGCTAATTATGTCAAAATGTGACGTAGATCATGTGTGGTAGATATTGAACATCAACAAGCAAATCGAAGATTTTCCCAATGTATAAATCCATTTGCAATATCAAGCTTTAGTAAACAAAGGTACATGTAATAGCAGCTGCTCATCGTATAATTAAGTAATATACTCTGAAAAATCTAATTCTAATAAATGTATGAGTTAGAAGGGACTGACATTGAAAAACTAAGACTTTGTTGGCAGTCATGAAACTAAAGGACAAAAATACCCTTTTTTCATATACTGTTGCGTTTTTGTTAGATAAAGAATAGGCTAAAATATCTGTGTATATCAAAGTGAAATGTTCAACTTCTGGTTGTTTTATGTTCCCTTTCAATTTTCAAAGAACAGACTACGCAGAACTAATTTTATCGCATCTTTCTACGAACTTCTTTACAACCCCTCGTAATCATTTATCAATTTAATTGATTAATAAGTAGTTTTATTTGATAACTCAGTACAGCAATGCTATAGCAAATTGTAATGGAATTTCAAACAAATTTATACATTTCTGTCCACATATTGTAAAAACGTCACAAACAAATTTCATATAACACGATGCATAGTTTACACCAAATTATTTAAAAAGATATTCTCCAAATACACTTCTTAAAGATATTTTACAATAATTAGCTTTTTGAGAATGTTAACCCAAATAACCATTGAATGTATCTTTTCTTAAGATATTTGTCTTATTTCTATTTTACAAACCATTGCATATTTTGCAATTGTGATAATTTAAGTAGAAGATTTGATCAGTATAGGACTCTTTTCGATGTATTCTTTACTCAGTTATTCATTTTTTTAAATTGTTTTGGCAACACATAAATAGCAAATTTTTTTTTTCAAAATACACCAGGTACTTTCCATGAATCAATAAACAAAAAAGTTTCTAAAAACAGTCATACATGTACCTTAGGGTTAAGGGGAGAGGTTTATTTTTTCTCTCTCGAAAACTTCGTTTAACAAAAAGCAACCCTGTAATCAAACTTTTGACACTTTCAAATCAGCATGGGTATTTTTTTTTATATCAATATCACCTTGTTTAATTCAATCAAACAGAACTACGTTAACATTAGAACTGTATAAATAGCGTATTCTTTCAGTTTACATTGCAAAATTCAATAAAAAATTATCATCATCGGAAATTTTAGACAAAAACATTTATTTTCTCAAAAAGCCTGAATTTTACAGGAAATCGCTATATTATATTACCAGTAAGTCAAATTATAAACATAAGCAATTAGCACTCAATTAAATTGCAGAGATGTGTATAAAGGTAAAAAAAAAGTTTATTTATTAAAATACTTTTTACAGGGAGGTATCGCTTCGAGGCTAGAAAAATAAGTGTTATCAGAATACATGTATATCGAATTTCCAACGTTTTAGCATGAACGTGACTAAAGAAATATTATATGCCAAATTGCGCATCTGGTGTATCAAAATTGGTGCAGCATAGGTTTTATATTTGTAGATGACACAAACATGTACATGATTGGTTGAATGTATTATGTTTTAAAGTCCATTCACAGAGAGTCTTAGATATATATTCTTGAACCGGTGGTATATACATAAAATTAATTTTAAATTAATCAGTTAAATTTCAGTGGCAACATTCTCGTAACATTTATCTTGAAATTGTGGGGGGAAAGATGAATATATCGATTCGTACAATGCTTCACTTCCGTTGGGGGACCGGGATTGATTGTCATCCTTCTGAAAAATGTCATAAGAGTGACAATTTACAACATTTACGTATATCATGTCTACTTGTTCGTAGTCATTTTCATAATGAATTTCGTGGTTTTGTGATCGCTTGCTTTTTATCGAAAATAAAGCCACAGAGCATGGTTTTGAATGCTTATATGCACATATCGCAATGACAAATAAAAGAGAAAATAGAAAGATGGAACCCAATATATATGGGAATAAAACATTATTTTCTTTAACAAAGTCAGTTGTATTTCTAGCTAAAGTTGTTGTAGCTGTAGTTAACAAAGGTGATGTTTGTGATCTTTTATTTTTTCGTTTGAATTTTATTGATTGGTTCGAAGTCTTGGTTGATCCAAATGTTTTTTCTTTCACAGTATCTGTTTTTGTTGGTATTTCTTGTGTATCTGTAAACATAAAACAAGAATTTATATACATGTATTTAATATAAATCATGATGTGAAGTGAATTCTACCATTTGGGATCTTAAACAAAAGACAAACATGAATATAAACAAGTGACGATAAAAGAGTGATCAGCATTAAAAAAAAAATATAAACAATATGAATATTCAAAGAGGGCATACACTTAAAGTCCCAGATGTCGAATCAGATTTCTGGAGGGAGTAAGCATTACTTATTGGATGGGTTACACCCGCCGTGAGTTCTATTTATATAATAGTGTTGTGTTTTGCGTGCACTATACCTAAATAGTAGTCAGGGTTTGACACATAGTGCAAGAGCCGGAGGCACGAGGCGAGTGCACTATGTCTCAAACCCTGACAACTATTTAGGCAAAATGCACGCAAAATACAACTCTAGTGTTATAATAATGCTGACTGTTGTCACTATATAAAAAACGGCAATATTTTCTCTATTACCATTGTTTTATCACCTGTTACATTCGTTTACTCTATTATGACGTCACCTTGTGCAACATGTACGTCATAATCTTTCTTTTTAGTTTTGAACGTTGCATGCTTTAGGTATAATCTACAGATATTTTAGAGAATCAAGTATAAAAGGTGTTACAGACTGGATGTTTCTATTTTAAAAAATTATAAACCTGCTGTTTCTAAAATTGGAATTGTTAACAATAGTGCTGACGTCACAATAGTCTTTATAGACTGGATGTTTCTAAAACCAGATACTGCAGCTGTTTTTCATTACTATGATATCATAATGCAATGACATAACAATGCCTTCTATGAGAAGGTACTGATTATTATAAAGAAGGATTTTAAGACATTTCTTATTAATTAATAAAAAATAAGAAAACATTTGTAGTCTTTTGATTCGGTACAAATCCTCGATATATAGACCTTAGAGAAAGTATATTGACCTTGCACTTCGTGCTCGGTCGATATGCTTTCTCTAAGGTTTATATATCGAGGGATTGACCTCATCAAAAGGCTATAATTGTATATAACATTTTTGAATATTAAGTTTTCTTATTATATCACAAATGTAATAAGTTTCGCTATAAACCCTGAAAAATGCCGAGTCAAACAGGAAACAGTTATGTCACCCCGACGGAAATAGCCTTTCGATCACCTTCACGTGTTTTTACGTTACGCATTTTAGCTCGGGTTCGAGATGTTATGACGTCGGTTGCTAAGCAACAACGGAGCTTTATTCTTAACGTCAAGAAAGCATTTCTGGATTATCTGTGTAAATTTTATCGATTTTGAATGATTTCAAATTTTCTTTTAATTTTAAAAATGTCGTATAACATATACCACTTGGCTTCTCGGGCGACTATACCAGAATATTTGCCCCTCGGTGACAGGAAAGCCTTTGAGTGTTATGTCACCCTCTGCCTTTGACATCGGGTGACATAACACTCCAGGGCTTTCCTGTCTCCTCGGGGCAAATATTCTGGTATGTCACCCTCGAAGCCATGTGATATAAATTATGTATAATAATAGTATGCTTATGCTGTATAAATCCTTAGAACACTATGCAAGAATAGTAGGGTGTGGGTTATATAGAAACAAGTTGAAAGGAAGCATAAAAATTATAAATATTGATCAGTTATGAAGAATTTTCCATAGATGATTTACGAATAAAAAAGAGGCCTGGCAATAGGTATGAAACAAGTCAGTAAAAATACCGTATAAGCAGAATTTTTAGCGAGGATATAATTTTGGCATTATTAGCGAGGGTGCTGAGATCGCCAAAATTGAACATAGCTAAAAATTCATTGTGTTTCATTCGTAATAACTTCTTTATTGAGCATTTAAAAATAGCTAAAATTACATCTCGCTAAAAATAAAATATCAGTTTTTAAGGACAAATCACTAAATTTGCCTCTCGCTCATATGGTACAATTTAATGTCTACATTAACTAAATAATATGCTTTTAGTGATCATAGACTGTTCAAAATACAGCGTTTACCGAGATTGTTGAAATTCATGTAACATAAACTTATTTCTCATAATCCTGTTTAAAAATTGATAAGTGCAGAGAACATGCTTTTGAGAAGCGAAGGAGTGATAGCGGGATGTAGTTGAGAGAATTAATAATGGAATACTTAGTCATGTTTGTCATACATTTTGGTTTTTAGTTCACCTTAATCGTCCATTGTCAGTAAAACTTTCAAATCTGAAAAAAGTGTGCCGGTCTATATGGATTTTTTTTTCCCAAAGTTCACTGCGATATATCTAATCTACAGATAAATAGAATTAACTATTTTTAATTGATAATAGAACGTCGATATATCAAAATGATGATTTGAAGGTCAATGCAAGCGTTTTTTCTGCTCATGTTCATCGTAGAAGTTCTGAGTGAAAGTGGCTTCATAAGAATATAAAACATGTCATATTAAAAAGAAGATTACATTCTCAAGCAGTCGACTCCGGAGTTCATTTACTATCAATGTTTGCCAAATTTTATATAGAATCAGATTTAGTTTGAACAAAGTGATTTAATTGATAACCAATCACACCATATAAATTTTATCTACTTATATTTTATCAAAAAGTGGTTGTCTGTGATACATGTATCAGAACGACCGTTTTATTTTCATTGAATGGAATGGTTGTATTAAGTGGTACCTTTTATGGTTTCAGGTTCATTGATACTCTGATAAGAGAGATACTGTATACATGCAGGGTTATTTTCACCCCGTCTTATTTTCGCCCTTTCACACTTGCAAACAATTTTGCCCCGTTTTAAATTCGCCCAGTCATAGTTTTGTTTAAGAAATTATACCATAATCTTTACATTCGCCCCGTTTTAAATTCGCCCAAATGATAGTAGGGCGAAAGGGGCGAAAATAAAACGGGGGCGAAAATTTCCCTGTATACAGTACCTTTTAAATGACATAAATGTATATATTCCTGTATAGATTTGTAAAGTTGAAAAGATTTTTTTTGGTTTTTGATTTCTCGCGCAAACCATGATCAACTATTTTGCGTTTTGCTTAAAAATACATTTCCTCCATTGCACCTGGTCCCACCTCTGATGTTTCGGGGTCCGTGTATGCTGTGCTCCTATTTTGAATTGTTTTATGGACTTTGAGATTGAATACTGTTCGTTATCTCCATATCCTTCATAATAAAATTATAGCAATATTCTATACGAGAGTGCAGCCGGTTTTGCTTATGGACCCTTAAAAGTGAAATGTTTTCGTGTTTCCAACTTTTGAAAGAAAAAAATGTTTTTTTTTAGTTTTTTTATGATCTTCTACTATTTCCTTTGTAAAAACTGCAAGTATTTGTTGGATCTACAAAAATTTTAAAGTACAATAATAAACACAAATGTAATCTTTAATTAAATCAATTATTTATAAATCATGCAAAACATCTAGTTATATAAAGCAGTCTTGCTTAAAAACTTGATTCATTATTTTCATAATTTTATTTTCTAATACTTCAAGATTTACTTTATTTTGCAATTCAAGGTACGGCAAGACATCATCTTGCAAACGTGCATCCTATGTCTATCTTATCACGCAATATGGTGTTTTGTTGATTATCTGATTATAGTTACATTTTGTATTCATAAGAATATGTCTTTCAAGATTTAAAACCTTCTTTTCGTGAGTTCTATGGTCGAAAAAATGATCTTTTCAGGAAAAAAACAAACAATTTATCATTAGTCAAACACTTATTAACGTTTTTCATACTACAGTCCTAAAACATTCTACTTTCCCATTTTTCCGTTCACTCATCCTTCGTTCACCGGTACCGTTCGTTCAGCCGGCTTTCACCATTCGCTCTCCGTTCACAGTTTTGCGTTCACCTTTCAACGTGCGCTCGTGTCACGGTTCACAAAACGTTCACCGTTCGCTCTTTATTCCGTTTACTTTGCGTTCACTTATCGTTCAGTCATTATTATCATTCAGAACTTCGAACTGAAAGTATTTACCAGTATCTTTTTGATTGTAAGGATTTCTTCGCTTTTTTTATTTAAAGATATCGTGTTTTATGGTAAAAATTATCTATGATGTTTATACTTTTATTATAATTATAACTTAGCTGTTTCTTTATTCAAGACAGTTCTCTGGAAAATCTATGTTTTTATAAGAACATTAAGTACATGTATATAGAACTATGCTAAAATATTAAATTTAAATAAGGGCAATGTCAAAAAATACTTCAAGCACGGCAACATCTTGTTGTTATATTATAAACAACAAATCGTTAATGGATGTATATTGATCCAAGTCTTTTAATTTATTAATTTCAGCAAATATATTAAAAATGTTTCTAACACTTATTTAAAAAAATGCCCGAAAACATGTTAGAACTAGTTCTGGTATTATGAACAGTTTTGCAGATAATCAGTTAATTAAATATTTTCGAGCGAATAAAAATGATAGTGCACTTTTAGAAAAGACAACATGTTTAAAATCTAATACATTAGAATTTTTTCTAATTTAAGCATATAAAGTATATTATCATAGAGGTGAAATCCCTTCCTTCACCGTAACTACAAATGAATGTATATATATTGCCATTCGGCATGTTCAAGAGCCCCCC